>OOFH01113133.1:0-11630 GCA_900323355.1 Merlangius merlangus | reverse complement strand
GATGAACTTCAGAAAATATAAAAGGTTCCCGCTCTCCATTGGAATGAGGATAAAGGTCCTTGGACTATATGGACAGTGTGCAGAGCCTTAAGATTGTCCAGCGTGTGTGGGCTACATTGACGTGACAACAAGCGCCCACGTTTCTCTAGCTCGTCCCCAATGGAGTCGTTAAACCTGTTCAAACGGGGCTCCAATAGTGTTTCTCCAGCGTACTCTACACAAACCGTCCATTATATACAACAGAAAACGTTCAGTCGGGTCGAAAACATCCTTCTTCGAACTTTTTTTAAACAATCTTAAGCCTTGTCAGGCTAAATAAAGTGCGCGCCTCAGAGTGGATAACGGACACCTCGGTGAGGGTCGTGGTGTCTCTATCATCGATCCCCACTGCCGGGCAACAGCTATTTAGGACTGCTTTGAAACCATCCCTGATGGGAAAAACTGTTCGGACAAGATACAATTTCCAAGCAGATGTTGCTCTATTCCTCGGCTTAATTGATGTTCAATCAATTGCATTCAAATGAAACGTCCGTATACAATTCAACATATAACTTGACAGGGCAATAAGCTGTTCACCGCCTCTGAGTCCCGCTTCTTCCGAATCCTGTTTTATTTTCCAACATTTTCAAGCCCAACGCGCGCCGAAGGTAGGATGTCCTCCGCTTCCAAATGAAAGAGCGCATTTATCCCAGTGCGTAAAGCTCCCCTCCCTCGCTCTTGCTCCATCCAACCTCCTCCTGAGCGCCTTCTTTTCATTCCTCAGAAAAAATCTTTCCCTTTGGTCCTTCCTAACTTTGTCAATTTATCACCATCCTTCACCCGCTCTTTCTTATTGGTTTGATTTGACCCCTTCTAGTCACAGGGGCCTAACAATCATTTAACCATTCAACCATTAAACCTGGTGGACCTAAGGAATCATTTGTCAGGATTATGAGTTTTGAAAACGAAGTTTGCTTGAGTTTTAACGAAAATACGAACAACTAGCAGACTTTTTAAATCACTGGACCATTCCAAACCTTTAGTAGTTTAGTCATGGATGTAGTGGATTTACATGTAGTCTATACGTAACTTTGGCGCGCCCTCTTCTGGTCATTATGCACAAAACACGGCTTAAGATTGCTGAAGAGGTTGCAGCCTGCAGATTACTAGCATACTAAATAGTAGGTGATTAGTAGCTATTATACACATGATTATAGTTACACCAAGTTACACGTTATACATCCACGATTTACAGTGAAAACGGTATCGGTCGTGGGGACTATAAATGGAGGAGGTGGATTTATTTTCAGCCAAAACCTTATCAAAAGCCTTTATGTAACAGTGATGCATGGGGTTGGAGACACGTGTGGGGTGATTGTCATGTGAAGAATACAACTGATGTATTTGAGGCGTCCTCTATGTGAGGGCGAGTGTTACCTGAGGCAAATGTTTCGGATGTGGTTTCCAGGCCTTATTTGAGTGTTTCCTGTCAGGGTCAGTGTGTGGATGCACTCTGATAAGGGGAGAGCCTCAGCTGAAGAGCTGTGGAAAGGAGTAATGCGGCTGTGAAAGGTTCAGAGGTTCAGAGCAACAAATGTTACAAATAAGGGTTTATTGTTGTATTAGAGATGACATTGTTTATGTCTTCTTCTTGTTATTTTGTGATGTTTCCGAGAATTTGCCCGGAGGGTGGGGTTGGAGGGTTAGGCCAGTCAAACCTGGGGGAACAAAGAGTTTGAAACCTTAGACAAAAGCACAGAGTATGAGTTAAACAATTGAGACCTGTTCGGTCGGCTTAGCTCAGGAGGTAGAGCGGGTGAGTTGTAACTGGAAGGCTGCTAGTTCAATTTCTAGCTATAATGTAAATGTGTCCTTAAGCATGGCGTCTCACCCTAACTGTTGATGAAGAGATGGCTGTCGCCTTGAATGGTTGATGTGTGTATGAACCGTTATAAGACCCTTTGGCTCAAAGAGTCTGCTAAATGCCCTCAATATAACGGTATGATTTTTGCATCTTAGCAACATGAATGCAGAGGCTGGGGAGGTGTAAGTGGTTTGATGCCATGGATGGAGCAGTATACGGGCCTCAATCTATAACCATGGCAGACTTCATAGCCTCAGCCAGCCCCGATGGTGACGCAGCCTCAGCACCGACTCGCTCAGAGCATGAGGACCAGCTCAGCCCGGCCTTAGAAATGGAATGTAAATAGTCATTGCTTATATTCCTGAATCTTCCGCCTCGAATCTATAAATTGCTAACTTATCAATTTGTAGATTCTTATGTAGGGTGTTTAGCTTTTTGTTAGACCTTTTTCCCCTTACCACTTACGAAACCTGTAAATGTAAAAAAAAATATAAAAAACTGTAAATGAGTATGCCGGAAAACCGTTATCAATCAGGCTGCATATTTACCTGCATGTATATTTATTCTTCATTCAGAAGGAATTCAAACTGTGGTAACTAATAAGTAGTAGTATTTGTGTGTTTGTAAACAACAATAGCCTTCATACACAATTAGAAAAACAATCAACTAGACATACAATATAACTAACCAGAAAAGCTAAACAAACAAATTGAAACGACTTCCAACTACATAAAAAACACAAAAACACATTAAAGCTAGATCTAGAGTAGGCAGTTTAGAGAAACCAGCCTGAGGAAGCTGCCTTTCGAAAATATCCTTCCTTCAGGCCTCCCTCTAAAGCCCCACGCTCAAAAACACATGAAATCAAACATCAAAGTATTTGTTTTATTGATTGCAGTCAGGGTATAAAGATGATTTCAATATCCCAAAATATGCTTGTTTTCTCCTTTCTCTTTAAAAACAGCACATAGGCCCGCCTGCTTATCAAAGTCTCTATTTAGAAAGATGATTTGTTGTTTTTGTAAGGTAAAAACAATTATAAAAAATGTTATCAATAATTACAGGAATTCACAGAGTAGCTGTGAATACATATTATATTTTATTTGCAATTGATAATACTGACTAAATATCAAGAACATGTGAGAATAAAGTATATTAATGTCTGCAAACAAGATTGAAATTAAAAATGTTTTCAAGTTGCGCACAAATCTCCAGCCTTGTTGAGACCGTCCTGGATGTTCACATTCGGTTTCTCTGCATGGCCAAACACAACATCAATTTATATATGTCCTCCAGCACACAAATTAAATCAACCTCTTTGTTTAAAAGTAAGCCAATGGCCTAAACATTGATAGTAAAAAATATACAAAAATGCATCACATCCGATTCACCACATCAGTGTCATCAGTCGCATAAACAAATCACATCAGTGTTTTGTTCAAAGACTGCAGGGAGCAGGTGTTGTATCCTCACCCTCATACAATGACAGGAATCTGCATCTGCTCAGATATTAAACTGCACCATGTTGTAACCCTTTTATTTAACCTGCAGAGTTAGCCTTTATCCAACATTATTGTTACAGACGTGTCTGACTACCGACCTGCTGAGGGATGTAGAAACCTCCTTCTGAGCAGGAACATACTCTGTGAGCTGGTGTGGAAAGAAAGCACGGAAAACACACAGTGACGCTTCAGTTCTTGTGACAATCCTCGTTTTCTTTTAAACCTCCTGTCTCCGCCCCCATCAGAAGAAACCGCCGAGACAGGTTCTGGTGGTTCAGAGCTGTAGCGTCCAGGGGGGCTCCCCGAGACCCCCACACTGGGGTGGGGTACTGTCTTGCAACCGCCAGATGGCAGAGATGTGAATACACTGTGAAACTTCATGCTGTCATGTCCATCCTTAAAGCTCTTAGAAGAGGTTTTAGTGTGCAGGTCAGGGAATATTCCCTGGCACTGCAGGCTGCGTCAGGGAGGACTTGAGATGCTGACCACTTGGTGAGTCTGAGGAGAGAAGAGAAAGCTAGGGGATGGTATGTACCAACTAGTCGACACATCCGACCTATGAACCCTCATCCACTACCAGTGTGGAGCATCCACCGGACTGACAGTACGAGCCAGAACACACCACACACTGGGGACTTTGAGATGAGGATGGAGAAGACACACTAGGAGGGAAAGAGGTAGATATTTAAAACACTAAAAGTAAGCGCACCAATACCTAGCGGGCAAAATAATGTAGGCTACTTAGGAGTTTAATCATTTAGGCAGACCAGCAAGTTCAATGCTTAAAATACATATATTTGGTAATTGACCTACTTGACCTACATTATTGTAAATATAAACTAAGTAGTGTGATTGTTCATGTTTCCAGATTTCCAATGAAAATGTGTCCCTTTTGATTGTCCTCTGGAGAAAATTAAGTGCAATGAAGTGTATTGAAATATACTGTATTTCCAAAGAACATAATTCATTCCAAGTACATTTTTCAGAAATATATTTCATGTTAAGATTATTATAGGTAAACTTTTGGAAAAGTATGCTTCTTCTGAGATCTATTTAAGTTCAATGTATAAATAAATTGAAATAAATATACCAACGCTAATGTACTTAAAGTGTTGTTTCAGTATACATCTTAAAAGTATACTTAACTGATACTTTTACTAAGTTTATTTACAATTAATTTCAGATAGTGTATTTCTGCCAGTATGTAATTAACTTCAACTGTAAGATAATGAAAATAAGTACAGTACTGCTGTAATATTTGAAGTATGATTTCAGTATACTTCTTGAAAGTATACTTCACTGATCTTTTGTGAAGTTTTTTTTTGAACATATTTCCGATAAAGTGTATTTCAGACAGGATGTCATCAAGCTCAATATTAGTCTATTGAAAATAAGTATACTACTGCTGTAATATTTGAAGTATGCTTCCAGTATACTTCTTAGAAGTACACTTAACTGGTGTTTTTCAAAAGTTTATTTAGAATATATTTCAGATAGTGTATTTCGGTCAGGATGTCATCAAGCTCAACTTTAGTCCATTGAATATAAGTATACTACTGCTGTAATATTTGAAGGATGAGTTCAATATACTTCTTACAAGTGTACTTAACTGATCTTTTTCAAAGTTTATTTGGAATATATTTCAGATAAAGTGTATTTCAGTCAGGATGTCATCAAGCTCAACTGTAATATACTAATGATAAGTATGCTACTGCTGTAATGCTTGAAGTATTCTATCAGCATGTCATCTTAAAATGACACTTAACTGATCTTTTTCCAAAGTTTATTTAGAATATATTTCAGATAAAGTGTATATTTCGGTCAGGATGTCATCTAGCCCATCTGTAATATACTAATGACAAGTATGCTACTGCTGTAATACTGTCACAAGATTTGGAGGGAGGTTTGTTCCGCCTTGCTCTGCTCTGCGGACAACACCACTGGTTCTCCTCCAAGGATTTAACCCTCAAGACCGTATCTGTGGGCCCTTTTCTGATTTGACCCTACGTCGAACTAAAGTCACCTTCACATATGAAGGTTCATCCCACATTCCACGTTTCTCTGCTAAAGCCTGTTTCCACCAGCCCTCTGTCCCCCCTGGTTGCAGCCCCTCCACCACCCCGCATTATCGAAGACCACCCGGCATAAACTGTCCGGGGGCTGCTGGACGTGCGCCGGTTCTTCAGCCACTCATCGCCAGATCGTTGTTTCAACTACAGTGGTAGACACCAGTCTCGGCACTAGCGAATGTTTGGATAACAAGATACCTTTTGTGTTTTTTCCATGTTTGATCTCTGTGTTCTCCTTGCCCCAGGATCACCAACCTGTACCTGCCTGCCATCCACACGTGTGCCTGCCTATAGCTGCCTGGACTCCATCATTGCCTGTCAATCTACTGTTGTTCCCTACTACTCTCGTCCTCACTACAATAAACCTCTGGTTTAATTCACATCCATTGTCCTCTCCGGTAACCATCACCTTATCGTGATGGAGAGGTTTGTGTGCCCCTATGAACCTGAGGGCTGTGTTGTCTGGAGCCTAGTGCTCCTGGTAGGGTCTCCCAAGGCAAAGTGGTCTTAGGTGAGGGGTCCAACTAAGAATGGTTCATAGTACTTTAGCAGCAAGTACAGTTTAGCTGTGAGGAGTTGTGCCCCACAGCCCTATATTATGTACATTGTGAAGTTCAACAGTATGGAGAATCCAATCATCGCAAATCCTATACTTCAAGTAGCGGGAGTCCGCAGGAATCACGTGGCGGGGGCAGTGTGACGTCAGGACCCCAAACCTGAAAGGGAGGGTTTAGTCTGAACACAGTGACCCATCTAATACACTCCTGCGTTGTCGGAGACCAGGGAACCTTCAACGCAAACACAGTGAGAGAAGAAGCAAGGCTGGCAGAGCTAGCAGTGCCAAGGAAAGGGGAGTGGAAATTCTGGGAGTCCAGGAGCACAGGAGAGTACATGAACAGGACCAGATTCTGTACTGCAGAGTGGGGAGTTACTCGTTCATCACCTCATCAGCATGGCGAAACAAGGCCCAGGCTGCCGACAGGATCCTTATCGCAGACTTCGACGGCAACCCAGCTACAACCATCATGGTAGTGTACTCACCTACCAACGAAGTGCCAGTCGAGAAAGTGGAAGAGTTCTATGGGGACCTTAGAACAGCACTCCAGGATGTTCCGGCTCACAACCTCCTAGCAATTCTGGGGGACCTCAACGCGAGGCTCGGACCAGGGGATGCACCCATCACATGTCATGACAGCACTAACCGCAACGGTGAACAACTTGCTGCCCTGCTAACGGAACACGAGCTACTGGCTGCGAACATCTTGTTGAAGAGAATTGGCAAGAGATGGACCATCCAGGACCGGGCTTCTGGTATGCTACGTCAGCTGGACTACATACTGGTAAGGCGCAAGTGGAGGACTTCGATCCTGACTGCAGAGCCGTACAGCACGTTCGACTTATGGGGTTTATGGGGCTGCCTGCCCCATAAACAAAAACAAAATCAAACCACTCACCGACGCAGGATAGTTAGCATCAGCCATGACAAGCTTATTGTCCATCCCCCTTCCCAACAGCCAGGAGCTGGAGCTAGAGACTAGGGGCCTCTACAAATTCTCTTTTTTGCATAGGAAATTTCTGAGTGCTTGGAGGAAAGGTGGTTCGGGTTCTAAAAATGCTTTAGGAAAGGAGCCTCGATGCTTCCATAAACGCTCCTTTAGCATAGGTTACTCCTGAGCATCCTTTGCGAAAGGAAAGGAGTGGTATCCCATAATCCTTTACGGAGGCAATATTTAAAGCAACATGCCACCGACAGTTTACCAACTCTATGTGAAGAAGCGTGAGAGACGTGATAGAGCAGAAGAATAGAAGAGAAGAAAATACAATTAATAATAATGGATACCAATTGCAGAAATATATTATTTGAATCAAAATGAAATCATTTATCGCTGGTTATTAAGCACACAATATACGTCGTAAGAAAATAAAATGCCGACTTCACATTTAAGAAACATTACTGGGGGCAGTAATGTTAATAAGTTGAGCCTCTTCTTTTTCCACATTTGAATTGGGATTTGTCGAGTTCTTCTCAAGGAAGGTAGTCCAATCTGGATCACTTTTAACTCACTTTATTTAACAGAGTATTTCGGTATGGTAACTATGGAGCAAAGGGAGGGAAATTGTATTTAACACGTGCTGAGTGACTCCCAGCTGAGCAAAACCTGTAACCCGCAAGCCTGGTCTACCGGAAGTTTCTGCCGACCAAACTCTCTGTCGAGATTGATAGGGTCAAGTGGGCGTGGCCTATGAGAGGTGGGTGTTACCTATGTGACGAAATGGCTACGCCTTCCTCACCTGTCTACTTTGGGAGGACGTTCAGGCAGTGTTGCCAGATCGGGCTGTTTTTCCCGCTCTCTATTGGGCTACTTTAAATCAAACAGATCCATTTAGACTTTTGAACTTTTGTTCAAATCCCTTCGCTTGATTCAAGCCATTTAACGTTTCTTTATGTCTTAATCTATGTGTCTTTTTTAAAAAATATTTTCAACCTCACTTTGTACCACAGCCCTCACCGCATTTTCTGTAGGAAATGCATTTTCTAGTTCTAATAATTCATAAATAAGGTCTATGGACTAAGGCAGAATATAGACAATACTGATTATAAAAAGCTCATTACAAATAATGTGATTTTAGACAAGTGTTGCATTTTTCAGTTTAATAATGTGGATGAGCGGGAAGTAAGGAAGTTGTTGGGGTCCCTGCCTTAACACAGCTCAGTGGGTATTGACATGCTGGACAGTAAAGTACTTGGCCTGGCAGCTGATGCAGATGACTGGTGCAGTATTACTTGATTTCAGTGTGGCATTCAATGTCATAGATCACAATCTGCTCATCTGTAAACTAGAATGTTATGGATTTAGTTCAACCGCCATCCTATTTATGAGGAGTAATCTCACAAGTAGGACACAAAGGGTTTATTACACTGCCAGCTGGTCTCAATCTAAGGTCTTGGACTGCGGGGTCCCGCAAGGAGCCTGGGACCACTCTTATTCTCTACAAACGATTTACCATCAGTTTTGTGTAAAGCAACGGTACAAATGTATGCTGATGATTCCACATTGTATTATGCTGCAAAAACTGTCAGTGAACTGGACAATGTTTTATCAGCTGAGTTAAAAAAGGTTTCTGATGGGATAAAACAAAATAAGTTTGTACCTAAACATCTCGAAAACCAAATCAATTATCTTGTGATCAAGAAATAAACTGTCATCTACACCAAAGATGATTTTGAACTTGTATGGGGAACCTATAGAACAGGTAGATAAGTCAAATTACTGGGCACAATAATTGATAGTCAGCTGTCATGGGCAGAACACATTGAAACCATTCACATTGAAGAAGATGGGTTGTGGTATCTCCATGGTGAGGAAATGCCCTACACATATTGTGGGACAGGTGGGTAAATCTTTAATCTTATGTCACCTGGATTATTGTGCACCAGTATGGTCCTTTGCACCTGAAGGTCAACTAAAGAAGTTACAAACTGCCAAGAACAGGGCTGCCAGGTTAGTATTACATTGTCCAATAAGAATAATCACTATAAGTATGCGCACCGTCAACTCTCATGGTAAACGAAGAGAACAGGCTGGTTTTCAATACAACAACATTTTTCAGGAACACTGTCTTCTCGTCTCAACCCGTTTTCTTATGTAACCAAATTGTTGGATGTAGTCAGGTTCATTCTCATTTTACTAGGTCAGCTGATGATGGCCAGATGATATTACCAAGTCCCAAATCAAATGCTTTAAAGAGAATTTATTTATCGTGCCATCAACCATTGGAATAATTGCCCACTGCATATATGTAAAAATAATAGCAAAGTCACTTTCAAGTACCATGTGAGAATGCACTATTTCAATTTGTGATTAGGGAATGGAAATACCTACTGTATGAATGCAATAATGATTGTAATACCCATGAATTGAATGGGTAAGTTGATGATGTTTATAATGATTTACTCCTTTTAGATTATCATTGTTACCTGAATTATGATTTGTATCTTGTGTATTGTTATATTTTATGTCTTTATGTGCGGACCCCAGGAAGACTAGCTCGTCCCACTTTGGTGACAGCTAATGGGCATCATTTTAAACAATAAACAACAAACAATAAACCTAGGTGACTTATTTTTGTTCCTCCGGACAAAAGGATGGCGCTGTTAAGAATCTGGTTTATTTATTAGATAATTAACATGGCACGATTGCTCCACTGCCATCCAGGAGATCTAGAGCATGCGTTGATGGCTGGTTTAACCTGCTTAGACTGATTACTCAACCTGCAAGAGGTGTGCAGCCTCACCCAGCCCCAGAGCCCAATCATATTGGGCCAGGTTAGGCTGCTAACCACATACACACACACTCCCAGAAGAGGCAAACAGAGGAAGGAAATTCAAAAAAGAATGTTGCAATAAGTAGATGGAATTGTGTTTTGTGTCAGCGTGTCGTCCTCTGTGCATGGGTCCTCTTCCAGGGTTCAGGGTTAGCAGCCGGTCATGCAGTCGGCTACCCCGACTGCATGACGTTTGTGCGGCCCAGGGCCCATTCATACCTAATCTCACATTATACCTTTTCATATTCAGCCATTCATAAATAATCTCAAGTAATTCTTAGCCTTTTTGTTATTTTGCAAGTTATTCATTGTTCATGCATTATTTTGAGGTGAAAGTTTGGTTACCCTGCATGTTATTCATCATGCTGGTTATTATTTAAGCAGCTGAATAGATGCCAGGAGGCATACTCCATCATGATAGCCCCTCATGGAGGTGGAGCCAGTGACAATGGCAATTACTGCAGTGCTATAAATACGGCCCGAAACGCTCTCTGTTACATTGTAGTACCCAGGGAAACCTTTATACAGGTTCATCAGTGAGGTGTTGATTCTTGATTCTTCTTTTCCCCTCTCTCCAAACCGTGAGTCTCTTCTATGTTCAATCCTCTTTGGAACATTTCAAGCAGTAGTTGTAAAGGTTCCCTCATGTGTCCAGGTCTGGAAGAGAAGATGAAGACCCTCCAGGGGATGTCTCTGGCTCTGCTGGCCATCCTGGAGGCCAGTGCTCAGGTGTTGGTGGCTGGGAAATGCCCCCGGCCTGCTGTGGTCCGGTTCTTTGATGCGTCCAGGGTGAGTACACCAACATTCCTTTGCTATTAGCAAACTCTTACTACTGCAAAAGTGGTTGTCTGGTATGTCTTCATTTGGTTAGAGATAGTTTCTGCATTCTAAATGCAGACCCGGTCGATCCAGACAGAAACACATTGACACTATTTAATGACTTCCACAATGTACAGCACTAAATGCTGTACATTGTGAAAGGAAAAGGTAAATCTTTTTTTGTATTTTGTATTTATATTCTATGCATTATTCCTACCCATGTTTTGATTTGTATTTGCCATAAAAAGTCTTTCAGTCGGATTCTTTAGAAGCAGTTTACGCTTCAGCCAAGGTCGGCTTAGCTAAGGAGGTAGAGCAGTTGTAACCGAAAGGTTGCTAGTTCGATCCCCAGCTCCTCCTGTGTTGATGTGTCCCTGAGCAAGACACTTGCGCGGGGGTGGCCAACCTCTGACCCACGTGATGACCCCCACGTGGCTACGCCCCTGGCCTCAGCCTAACCATTGTGAGAGCCTCCCCTCTGTGTCCTCAGTACCTGGGCAAGTGGTATGAGATCCAGAAGCTGCCAGTTCTCTTCCAGCAGGGGGAGTGTGCCACGGCGACCTACAGCCGCCAGGGTACTGGTGGAGATGTGGAAGTCCTCAGCAAAGAGCTGCTGTGAGTCTAGCAGCAGGGGTCGTCTCTCCAGGGTCAACCAGAGTCCCTGTATTACAGACCAGTATGGCTCAGGGAATCCTGAGGCAACAGACCCTCAACCCAGACGGGTCATGGGTAGGACACACAGGAGTCACGCATTGACACTAATGATAGGTCTGCTGCTCTGATGCACCAGGGCACATGGTCCATGGTCACTGTGTATTATCTCCACTTGTCCGTCTGCTACCAGCACCCTGGTCAGTAAAGGGAGCAGATCCATCGTTAGTGCCATGAGTGACACCTGTGTGGTCCTACGCCTCTGGTCACTCGTTATGATGTCAGTGTTTCCCAGCCCTACATACGTCAGACGTGTGTTTGTGGTAATGATAGTAAAAATGAATTATTAATATTTCCTTCAGCGCTGATGGCAGCACCTACTCTTACGTTGGCTCTGCCATGGTTACCAACTCATCAGAG
>OOFH01113072.1:0-13457 GCA_900323355.1 Merlangius merlangus | reverse complement strand
GGGCCGGCTCTTGGCATAGGCGATATAGGCGGTCGCCTAGAGCGCCATCTGCTGGAAGGACGCCGCGAGGCCTCCAGCAAAAAAAAAAAAATATTTTTTTTCTTTTTTGTACTGCTTCTGTTGCAAGCTGTTCTCACAAAAACCATATAAACTAATCAGTGATGGACTAAATTACTGGTAAGAATTGCAGCGATGTACTTAAAAGTCATGAGAACAGTCCAGAACATTGGAAACACATGACCTCATGGAAGGAGCTTGAAACTCGTCTTGACAAGGAACAAACAATAGACAGAGTTGAGATGGCACTTATAGAAGCTGAAAGGAGGCGGTGGCGTGAAGTGTTGACCAGGTTAGTGGCCATTATACAGTCACTGGCAGAGCGAAATATTGCTCTCAGGGGAACCACAGAAAGACTATGAACCAGATAATGGAAACTTCCTGAAAGAAGTAGAGCTCATGGCCAAGTTTGACACATTACTGAAGCAGTATGTAACTGACGTGGAAACACGAGTTAGCCATACATCCTATTTCGGAAAAAATATTAAAAATGAGCTCATCAGTTGCATTGGTGATAAGATTGTTAAGGGAATGGTCCAAGGAATTCATCAGAACAAATACTTTTCAGGATTGCACCCCTGATTTAAGCCATAAAGAGCAACTATGGAGCACACACAGTGAATCTGGTGGTGGCTGATGCAGCAAAAAGCTCTGCAGATGCCACTTGCTACTTTGGCTACCTGCAGAAGCTGTTCACACTTTTTTCTGCCTCCACTCAGCGATGGTCCATTTTAAAAAGACATGTCACCACAACCCTGAAATCCTGGTCAGATACCAGATGGGAGAGTCGAATCAGCAATGTAGAGGCCGTGAGATACCAGGCTGCAGAAGTCAGAGATGCACTCATAGAGGTGAGGGACAACGCCACAGACCCAGACTTGTACAATTTTAGTTGAAGTGAAAGACACGCTGGAAAGAGCTACCTGAAAGTTTGTTGTTGTTGTTCAAATGAAACTGTTGTGATTGTTCTTGTGGTTGCTGTAATTCAATACTTGAAAGTTGTGATTTTTTGCTGTTTGCTGTTGTTGTTCAAATTAAACAGGGGGGGGGGGCACCGGAGAGCAATCTCGCCTAGGGCACAAAATTAGGTAGAGCCGGCCCTGACTGTCACCCTTCCCATCAAGCTCTTCATTGTGGTGATCTACCATCCTCCAGGTCCCCTTCGTGACTTCTACGACAAGATGGATGCCCTTCTCAGCTGCTTTCTTGAAAATGGCACACCACTCGTTATCCTTGGCGACTTCAACATCCTGCCAGAGAAGTTGCACTCACCTGAATTAACCTACTTTTTCGCCACCTTTGACTGAACACTATCACCTTCTCCTCCCACACACAGAGCCGCGATCCTACTTGACCTGATATTCACAAGGTCCTGCGGCACCTCTGCTCTCTCTGTTACTCCGCTCCCCGTGTCTGACCATCACTTTGTTGCTTTTTCTCTCCCCTTGAAGTCCACCGAGGAATCCTCAGACACTCTGCTATCCTCTCTCTCCTCCTCTTTGGACTCCCTCTGTCCCTTCCACTCCAGACCTGCATGATCCTCGCCCCCCCCCCTCCTTGGCTGTCTGTATTTCTACAGACCTATAGGGCAGAGTTGCGGGCAGCTGAGAGAAAATGGAAGAGATCAGACTTGTAAGGAATCCTGATGTTTAAGTTCCTGTTTTTCTGCAACAATGTTTGTTTTGGATTGCCATGTACTTCTGACTCCACCCTGCTACTCCTGTCTTGATTTGAATCGCTGCGTCTTTGTGAACACACCTGTTGCTAATGTGTGTTTATTGGTTTGCGAGTATTTAAGCTCAGTGTGCCCATCAGTCTCCGTCAGATCGTGTCAGTATGTTACCTGTGCCATGCTGGAATACACTCAGAAAAAGTTTTTGAAACAAAGCCTTCTGTCTGCAATTGGATCATTTTCTACTGAAAGGCTAACAAGACTGTCCTAATGATCTATCTCACTATCATTTCCTTCTCTCTGATTTCACCTCAACTGTGTCAACAGCCAAATCTGCCTTCTACCGGACCAAAATCAACTCCTCCGCCTCAAACCCCAGGAAACTGTTTTCCATGTTCTCATCCCTCCTCACAGCTCCCTCCCCTCCACCTCCTTCCTGCCTCACTGCTGAAGACTTTGTTACTTACTTTACCCAGAAGGTAAAGGACATTAGCTCCTCTTTCATCCCTGCCACCATCCTCTCTCCTCCGATCCCCCCTCTGTTTTTACCCAATTTTCCCCTCTCAAATCCGAAGCGGTCAACAGAATAATAACATCTAACCATGCCACCACCTGCCCCCTTGCCACTATCCCTTCCTCTCTCCTCCAGGCTATCTCGAGCGACATCCTGCCAATTCTCACTGCACTCATCAACTCCTCCCTCACTTCAGGTATTTTCCAGCGTCCTTCAAGACTGCCAGAATAAAGCCTCTCCTCAAAAAACCGACCCTTGATACCACCGAAATCCAGAACTACAGACCAGTATCTCTTCTTTAATTTCTCTCTAAAACACTGGAACGTGCCATTGCTAACCAACTGTCCTCCTATCTCTCATCTAACAACCTGCTTGACCCTCACCAGTCAGGCTTCAAGAAGGCACACTCCACTGACACGGCTCTCCTCGCGGTGACTGAGTCCCTCCGTGCTGTCCCTCTCGTCGGTTCTCATTCTCCTTGACCTGTCCGCAGCATTTGACATGGTGAACCACCAGATCCTCCTTGCCACTCGCGCCAAACTTGGCATTGCTGAATCTGCCCTTTCCTGGGTCACATCCTACCTGACAAATCGCACTTATCAGGTAACATGGAATGGCTCCTTGTCCAAACCTTGCACGCTTGAAACTGGTGTCCCTCAAGGCTCTCTACTGGGGCCTCTTCCGTTCTCCCTCTATACCAGATCTCTGGGCTCTGTAATTACATCACACGGCTTTTCCTATCACTGATACGCTGATGATACTCTCTCTTTCCCCTCATCTGACAAGCCCTGATTGCAACACGCATATCTGAATGTCTGGCAGACGTCAGCACTTGGACAACTGCCCATCACCTGAGGCATAACCTCAACAAGACTGAGCTCCTGCTAATGCCAGGGAAAGATTGCCCATACATGGTCACTGTTGAGAACATCACTGTATCTCCTTCTCCAACTGCCAGAAACCTTGGTGTGGCAATAGACAATCAGTTATGCTGCACCGCAAACATCACCGCGGTGGCCCGATCCTACAGATTTGCACTTTACAACATCTGCAGGATCCAGCCCTTCCTCACAAGGGAAGCAGCTCTGCTCCAATCACTGGTCATCTCCCGCCTCGACTGCTGCAACTCGCTCCTGGCTGGACTCCCTGCCACTGCAATTAAACCTTTGCAGCGCATCCAGAATGCAGCAGCGTGCCTCGTGTTCAACCTAGATAAGTTCTCCCATGTGACCCCCCTCTTCCGGGAACTCCACTGGCTCCCTGTAGTAGCCCGCATCAGATTCAAGATGATGGTACTGGCATACAAGGCAGTCAATGGAGTTGCCCCTGCCTACCTCCAAGCGTTGGTCAAGCCACACACCCCAGCTCGATCCCTCCGCTCAACTATCTCAGCTGGACGTCTGGTACCGCTATCGCTAAGAGCAAGCAAAGGTCGGTCAGCAAAGTCACAACTTTTCTCTGTTTTGGGACCTCAGTGGTGGAACGAGCTCCCTGCCAATGTCAGGATCGCGGAATCGCTCACCAGCTTCCGCAAAAGACTCAAAACTCACCTCTTCAGAGTTCACCTCGACTCTGCATAGCCACCCAGCCCCTTCGGCCACCATTGTATGTTGTACGTCCTGGCACTTAATGTGCCCACTTATTGTACGCACTTATTTATAGTACTTAATTGTATAGCATCTGCAGTAGCTGCTATCACTGCTGTACACAGGGAATGGGTTAGCCTAGCGATTGTTAGTATTGGCCCTTGGTTCTATGAACATCTTTACTGTACTGACAGCGATATATTGTTTCACTTCTTATGACAAATGTACTTATTGTAAGTCGCTTTGGATAAAAGCGTCTGCTAAATGCCGTAAATGTTAATGACTATATCAGCGACGGCAAGAATGTGATGTGCTTTTTCAATTGTATCCTGTGGAAAATACGTCGCTGCACTGATGGTGTTTCTGAAGTGAGACCGGGCCAGCGCTTGTAGACAGTACAGCAGGGACTCTGCTGAGTAGGTGAACGGCTCTCCCTGCTGGCTGCTGGCGAACATTGAACCATGAATAACTAGGGGAAAAAACGCCAAAGATAATATGAACAGACTCCAATGGATATTGATATGACGATATCTATTCTCATGTAATGATATAACCTAATTAGAAGTTAAGCCGTAATAGGGATTGTTGTGAATTTCACCCCATGTGCACCTAGTCGTTTGATCGAAACTTCTGCTTTTAAAATGCAGTGTAACTTAATTGATTTGCATGGATTCCCAGTAGCATTTCACAGTACATCCAATGCAAATATGAATTATAATGTAGAATGTAAGAAGTACCCTTTTAGTATTGTTTTTATATTTACAGGAAAATGACACAACAAAGTGAAACATGTTACACTGCATTATACTGTGGCCCTTCCTTACCACACTTTGCCAAAAAACCCAATGTTCCGCCATCTGCATAAAGTCTATGGGAGCTTATTGAACATCATTTACAATGCAATCAATTTCGTCTGGAGATTCACTTTTTCATAATAATATGCCAAATCTTTGAAAGGGTTATCTATATATGATCTTATAGATAAACCTTCCAATTCCTTATACATTCTCAGACATTTAAAGACACAGAGTAAAATCCATATAGACTATGAAGAATCACTGAAATATGTATCTGCTTGACTGCTTCTATGGCAGTAAACATTGTGTTTTTAATCTAAATGTATGCATTTATGATTTCTCTACCATACCAGCCTACCCAGTGGAAAATACAAGCTGGTAGGCTTATCTATCCATCATACATCTAGGTGGATACTCTCCTTTGTGAAGTCACTATATCACAAAGGAGATTTTGAAATCGCTTTTAATGGCTATTCCCACTCACACATGGTAGTAAAATAGGGGCCCTTTAACATCCCTAAGATAGCTGGGATTCATCAACATAACCATTGTAATAGATTAACCTAGCAGTAACGTATACATGGAGAATAATAAAGGGCCAAGGACTGGGCCTTGAGTTGAGTTCTGCTGAGTGTGGGACAGAGCACACTTCAGGAGGAGGTGTCTGGGTCAACTTCTGCATAGCGGCTGGTTAAAGAAATAGACTGTCAACATATTGTGCAACGCAGCTTTAAACAATTTTATTTCAAACGGGAAGTTAACTGACAAATTCAACCAAATTCACAATGATGTGACATTTCAAAAGGGTGACAACAACCCCACTTTCGTTACTTTTCAGGTGGTGCATTCAGCAAATAATATTCAGCGATAAATATTTCTTTTAAAGTAGAACATGTGTTTGTCTGTGCATTAATTTGTAGCTAACTGAACACAATATCTCCTTCCCCAGATACACCAAGTGTCAGACTTGTACAGTCTCACAGTGTGAGACTGTACAAGTGTCGGCTCTACCTTAGCCCCCCCCCACACTGGCAACAACAATCTTTTACCCTCCATTTTCCTTTGATGCGTTTCAGGAATATTTCCGTAAAGAGGGACTCATTGCGAAATTTATCTAGCTGTAGAAACGCTGTGGTATATATTCAGGGCCACTGTGTGGCGCTGATTCTCCAACATTAATAGAAGAAGACAAGGTGGAGAAAGCAGTTATTAAAGGGTAATTCCGGTGTAAAATGGATTTGGGATATGTTTTGTATGATAACGAGTTGAAACGTTCGTTTTGCAGCACAAAAAACGCATGACGCTTTCTTCAGTTGGCTTCAGTTTCTTTGTAAGCTTTCTTCAGTTGGCTGTTTCTAGCAGATTCTATCAAAACGCTATAAACTTGGAACAATGGGGGCAGTGGTTATGGTAAAAACAAAATCGCTATTTTAAATCACTTAAAAGGCTAACAGTAGCCCGACACTTCTTTGGTAGTATAATAAGGGTCTTAACATATAAAACGAGGCATTGAGAACTTTGTAAGTGTAAAGATTGTTTATTAAAAAGGACATTTTAAACACACAATACCATCAGATCACCCGTCAACGTCATTTCGTTTTTAAGACTCGATAAGTAGATTGGCGAACGCAGAGCTTGCGTGTTGCTGACGGATGTCACAATCTCTGTGTTCGTCAATCTACCTATCGAGTCTTAAAAACAAAATGGCGTCGACGGGTGATCTACTGATGGTATTGTGTGTATAAAATATCATTTTTAATAAACAATCTGTACAGTTACAAAGTTCTCAATGCCCCATTTTATATGTTAAGACCCTTATTATACTACTAAAGAAGTGTCAGGCTACTTCTTGCCTTTAAAGTGGTTTAAAATGGCGATTTAGTTTTTACCATAACCACTGCCCCCTTCGTTCCAAGTTTATAGCGTCTTGATCAGCTAAAAACAGCCAACTGAAGAAAGCGACTATATGTGGCTTTTGTGCTCCAAAACAAACGTTTCAACTCGTTATCATACAAAACATATCCCAAATCCATTTTACACTGGAATTACCCTTTAAACCTTTTAGATTGAGCAGAGAATACCTTTTAATGTAGAGTTAGTAATACAATTTAGCAAGGGGCTGTATTTAAAGCTACATAGATCATACAAATCAAATCAAACAAAACAAATTTGACGGAACTCCAAAGTTCTCTTCCTGGTGGGGGGGCGATGACGTCATCGTTTGCGTATCTGGCGTCCACACAAATCCGAACACGAAAAAAATTGTGTGTGTGGGGCCTTAGACTGCTCTTGTGATTGGTTGTAATATCTTTGCACGTAATAAATAATCAAACAACACGAAACAAGTTATACCAAAAGGTAATAATTCAACAAAGCCTGTCAAAAATAAATCCCAGTTTATTGTCTTCCTTCAGTCGTTGTCATAGATGCATTCTGAAAATCAATTGGGACATGAATTAATTGTGTGTTCACAAGTAACCATTATTAACAAATACTTTATTAGTCTAAATATTTGGTCATGATAGGATGACAGATATCTGTTTCTGTTTAAAACCTACCGTCTCCAATGTCGTCATATATGTCCCCATCGCTGAAACGTTACCAGTGAGAACAACGAGTTAGTTGAGTCGATTCCTTATTAGATCACAGTCCTCAGCCTGCATGTGATGTATGTATTCACGTGTGTCATACTTACTCTGTGACAATATGGCTGGTTAGAACGGTGCCAACTGGAAGAGAGAGCAGATGAGATGTTAAAAGCTTTTTTCAAATCCTGCAGAGTGCTGAAGCGTAGTTCATTTCACCATCATTGTTTCGTGGGCTCATCATGACTCAAAGAGTGGTAAAGGTTAAACATGATTGTTTATTCAGGATAAAAGGACATGCACTCTGGAGGAGGTTCAGGAAGCACCTCCCGGATCAAGGTAAAAATCCAGTCTATATTGGTTGGGGCTGCATGGTACATAAGCCATGCCTACAGGGCCAGATTTACCCAGGTATAGCTTAAGTTTATTAAGGTATGGGGTGTAGGAGCAGAATCTATTCTAAACTGGTGCTAGCATTGCAAATGGGTGGTCCAATGTCAGCTAGGTACTAATGTCAGCTATAATATCATGTGGTATAATGAGGTTACAGAAGAAATGAATCTACATTCAAAAAGAGTTACTGACGGGCAAACAGACACGTTATCGGCTGCTCCAGTACACAACATACAAACGCTCACATTTTCCCTCTTCGTTGCGGCAAACAAGTTTGTTATCCACGGCTTTCACGATGACATCAAGCGTCTCCCCGGGTTTCACCGGCAGATCTTTCCCACTAAGCTTCTTCAGCGTTAATGTGGGGATGATGGTCACCTGGTAAAGAACCTGAATCTCCCCTTCATACTGAACAGGACACAAGACACGTCCATGAGATTAATTTGGTGAACCTCGTTTTAGGTGATAGTGTACGTGGAGAACATTTCCAAAGGGTCCAAAACTTAAAAGGCAATATTGAGTGAGTGATAGCATTGTTATGATTGGTATTAAGAACAAAAGTAACAGTAGAAGCAATAGCTTATAAAGGGACACACTTTAAACTTTTTTCTGAAATCCTTTTCCTCTTTTTCAAACTTTTTCTGTCGCTTTGGATCGATTTCCTCCATCTTAGTTTTTGTTGGTGGATGACTGAAATACAAAAAAAGATTTTTTTTATATCACTACCAAAGTATGTCAGTTAAAGGTGCTTGAATTAAAATTGAAGAGCTATAATTTGACTGTAACTGATAAAAAAAGCAATAGTCGTCTTTTAGTGAGTGAAATGTTCTGTCAGAATATCTGTTGCTGGTTTCCTACGCTGGCCTCTGTATGACACACTAAGGCCCAATCCCATTTCTACCCCTTACGCCTTCGCCTTACCCCTTCCCCTTACCACTTCAAAACAAGGGGGAGGGGTAGAAATGGGATTGGGCCTAAATTTCAAGGCAATGTGAGACACGCAGCTGATTAGATCACCAGCATCATCAACATGTGACGCCTTACCTGCTGACTGGAAGAGGAGGAGGAACCACCTGTGAGTCAATATCGTCGTAGATTTCATCATCGATCAATGTTCCTTTATCCAACAAATGAAGACAAAGGTTTGCAGTTAGGTAGAATCCTGTGAGTCTTTGAACATCTATGTTGTCCTTCTCAGGCAACAGGGCGTGGCTGCTAACGTGTGGTTGTACTGTAAGGTTTGTAATATGTGTGACTCTGTTCTAGGAAAGCTAGCATACTGGTACGGGAAACAGGAGAGCCACACAGGGATAGTAAAGAAGTTGTCCGCAGTCCGCAGATAAGAGTTTTAGGGGAGACTATTGACAAAATTCTCACCTGTAGAAATACTCCTACAAAAGGTGATGGCATATCACAAATATTTTTGAGTGAAAGATTGAATCAAATTGTATTACCTGGTTGTCCTTTCACAGTGAACTGGCTGGGCGGAGGCACTCTGGCAGAAAATAAATATATGTTTATTTTATACATACATATATATTTATGCAATGTTAATCACTCATTATGACATATTTACAGCAATTAGTTACACAAGTGATCAGAATTAAAAGTTAATTATGATATTACATAGAAATAGCAATTTTAGAATCAAATAAAGGAAATAATTCAGAACGATTCCATCTGTTCTGATTGGTCAAGCAGCAAGATTTCACCCATGCCCTGATTGGTGGCACCACAACAGGCCGGCAGGTATTACAAAGTAACATCTCCACATTCAGCGTTAGCATCGGCGAAATTGATCGGTTAGGGAGAGTTAGCTCAAGAGAAGAGTGGAGTTGTGTAAGTGGTAAGCTGATGATTAGTGCCAATTGGACCGTGTTGTTAGCTATGTTAGCTCATCATCTTCTGACTACGGAGGACGTTTTACTCATTTGTGCCGGCAGCAGGTTTCTTCCTCTCAAACATCCGTAGAAGTAGAGTCTTTGGAGAAGACTTTGGAGCTTCCGAAATGCTTAAAGGGCAAGGCCGACCAAGAGGGAGTTATTTTTTCTATCATAGGCTTTTTACATTAGCTCATCAATAGAAAATAACTAACTGAGCTCTTTACTGCAACTTCTCAAAACCTATTTTCGATGTTTATTCCTAGTTATTTTAATGTACTTACAATTCATTAGCTTTTACTGGCGTGCATACTCTTATTCAATGAATTAATGAATTATTTATGTTTTTCCATTTCACAACTAGATGTATCGAGCCAATGTAGGTAGTGGCATAAATATGAGGTTTAAATGTTTTTTCTGTAACTTAAAAACAACGTGGTTTGAAGCACTTGAAAAAATGTGACAGTATTATTTCTGTTGATTCAACACTCCTCACCTGATGTCCAGACTGGCATCGATAGCATCGTCATATATCTCCTCAGTGTCGTCTGGTGGCGGCGGTAAAATGACTGCAGACGGTAAAATAAGAGGTCAACCATCAAAGTAGTCAGAAGAAATACTGTATATCAGCTTGTCATGATAGGCCTACTCAGTTCTACAGTCTCAATGAATCAGGACATGAATACGAAGGAGGGAAAGATACATGGATGTACAACATACCTCTTGATCCGCTGATCCCACTGTTGCAACAACAAAACATAAACCACATATTAATGTAAATATTCCCTTACTTTTTCGATCCAAATTTTACACGCCCAAATCTCCTTCATTCCGATGCTACATGCTACATTTAGCACCAGTCTGGTGAGGAGTGTTGTAGGCTTGAACTTTGACTCTAGCTGTACCACTAAATTGTTGTAAAGACCTTTGGCATTCTACCTTATATGCAAATGGTATTAAGTAGATAAAAACACATGCAGTGGCTGGGCAAAGAGTGCCAGCACCCGTTTTTCAACAATTATTCCTGCAAATAAGCCGTGGCCAAGGGAAAACTGTGATGAAAATAAAGTCAGCAACGCTGCTTATTTGTGTTAATTTAGCAAACACAAATGACACAATAAAAACAGAAAACACAAAAACACAAAAAATCAATGCATAACCTTTCAATGGAAGAAGATCATTGAATGCATCAACAACACTATTTTGGAAATAATAAAAATATTATTTATATTATTTAATTTACTGAACAATATTTATAATACAACGGCCACATCATTTTCAAAGACCTTACAGTTTTTCTCGATTGTATACACACAAAAAATGGAACTATGCACTGTGCACACAATTTTGAAAACTTGAAGCTTATGTATCAACTACAAGACTCCCGACTGCTAAACTCTAAGCACAATTCCACTGTTTTCACATTTTTGCTAAACTCTAAGCACAAATCTCATAATTTAGCACACTTGGTTCACCTGGATCACACTGTCCTTCAAAATGCAACAACTAACTACCAATAAGTCTAACTCACTTCTCACCTGTTCAAACTCAACTGGCAAAACACTTCAATCATGTGTCAGAGCATAAAAGAGGACTCGGTGAGCTCTACTGTGTTGTCATTTGGCCTGATCAGGATTGGAGGTGGGATACATACTGCTTTACATGTAGATCAGTTTCACATTTGTATTCTTATTTTTAACATTTGTTGGCCTATGAAAAGCTTTTTATGCAGTCAGTTCAGCTGAACATTTTACTATATTACAGTAAAACAGTAAAAGTTACCTTTTTGTACTTGCAATGATTTCATCATTACATCCCCTGAAAGACAGTCTAAACATTTTCTTATTGTAGTGTTTTTCATTTTACAGTTTTCCCAATTGCTTGAACACATTTTGCAAAACTTGGCTCATTGTGTCAAAACTCAACACACAAGCAAATAAGACACACCACTGAGAAAAATACCATTCACATCTACGTCAAATTGAAACTCTTCTATCGAAACTTAATAATCCTTTGTCAAAATGTCACTCTGATGACAAAATGATACACACTTGTATCATATGAATACACTTTCAGATCAGCAGCAACACACTATAGTCTACTTTATATAAAACACTGCAGCCTTCCATATTAACTGTCTGTATTCAGTTCCACAGAGGGCACGTTTTCACAACAACCAAAAAATGGAATACTCAATACTGTACATTTTACAAAAATAAAACCAAAAATAAACTCTATTGTAGGCTACTGTAAACACAGAAAAACATGGCAATTGTGCGTGGGTGGGCTTATGGATCGTGCCGTCTGTTGGGGTCTGGCCATAGGATCTCATCAACATCACAAGCATGTTTTCTCCCGCTAAGCATCGGGGAAAATATTGCCTTGTGTGCCGAATCCATCCATGGATTGACCCTAAGTCGATGTCTCCGCAGGCCTGTTCCATTGCCTGCAGAAGAGGCATGCGAGCATGAGGTCGGCGGTCATATACGCGCCATCTCCAAGCTGAAGAAAATTCTTCTGTGGGGTTTAGAAATGGTGTGTAAGGGGGCAAGTATAGGACTTCAGATTGATGATGGTTGGTGAACCAATTGCGGACCAGAGCAGCCCGATGGAAACTAACATTATCCCAGACAACAACAAACCTGGGCTGCTCTGGTCTGTCCTGTACAGCTGCATCGTTAAGGGCATCCAGAAATGTTATTATATTTTCGGTATTGAAGGGACCTAGTTTTGCTTGATGGTGCAGTAGCCCTTGAAGGCTTATGGCAGCACAGGATGAGATATTTCCCCCGCGCTGCCCCGGGACTTGCACAATTGCCCTTTGGCCAATTATGTTACGACCCCGTCGTCTTGTTTTGCTGAGGTTGAACCTCGCCTCAATGTAAATAAATTCATGAGGCTGTAAAGCTCCATCCATCTCCAAGATGCTCTGTAACAAAACAAAGTACATGGAATACATATTTTGGATGCCATTACTCAAAACACTCAACTACAGTACTACACATACAGAACCCCCACCCCATCAAACAGGTACCTGGTACCTCTCTGAATGTATCTATGTGGTACTGATACAATGCCACATATTCAGCTGTAACTGGATGACACCAATCCTGTGTTGTAGATGTAAAGGACTGTAACACCTACCTGTACATATTCACCTCGAAGTCCTTTGACCCTGACACTGTTCCTCTCAAATGGGACCCTGTACAATTGCTTCATGGTAATTTGGTGCTTTACCAAGATGCGTCTGATAGTGGAAATGCTTACTCGCTCTATGTAATTGAATACTTCTCTATCTGCAAGTATTTGTTGCTGTACCTGGTTGAGACGGATTGCATTGTTTGCTCTGACCAGGTCCACAATGGCAAGTTCCTGCTGTTGGGTGAACAGGCGTTGGCGTCCGCCCCCAGAAGGTCTTCTAGTCATTCTATAGAAAAAAGCAACTACAAAATGTTACTGTATTGGTTTGCTTCTTTTTTACAGTACTGTATATACTGTATTTTACTGTATACCATAGAAAGTACTGAAACATCTCAATGTAGGTAATCACAGTATGTCACAAAACTACCACTTTCGTTCAAAAAGGAGCATTAGCCACCCTGCAATACAGTACATGTGATATGGTACAGTACTGCAAATACTCTAGATACAGTCTGAGTAGAGTAGAAAGTAGAGAGTTGAAGACATACCTGTTTTCCAGTCGGAATGTCCTTATTATGGATGAAACTGCATGTGAAACGGCTTAGATTAGGGTGGACTCTCCCTCATAGTCAGCCCATGGTTTATGACATGGTCCCCCAAAGTTGCTCTTATGTCATCGGAAATAATGTTCCGTGCACGGCCTCTTCCACCACGTCCTCCTCTGTCTCTGTCCTCCTCTTCCTCCTCTTCCTCTTCTTCTTCCTCTTCCTCCTCGACCTCTGCCTCTTGCTCTTGCTGCATCCATGCTTGCAAAGTTCTCAAAATGGCTTAC
>OOFH01113071.1:0-12381 GCA_900323355.1 Merlangius merlangus | reverse complement strand
CAGCTGGCCAGTCAGTCAGATCACATTGTGGACTGAACAATGCACCCTTGTCCTGGGAAGTGTAGATCAGATTGAATGGGGCAAAGACGAAGAAAGACCTCCTCTCGTCCGCTCTCTCTCCATTTCTCTCCCACCTCGACCGTTATTAAGATGAGGAAGTGAAACACAGAAGTTTCCTCGGCTGTCAAAGTTTTTCAGTAGCTTGCCGTCATTCGTCCACAAGTTCTCTGCAGATCTTGTGCACTTGGCCCCGCTCCATCTCCCATGTCTGCTATCTCCTTCAGCACACAGACACTTGATTGAGTTCCAGTGAGGATCATCACACAGAAACCAGGGTCGGACGGAGCCGATCATTAGTGTGAGCGTCTCTCTTGGTATGAGTGCTGTCCTCATGGGACCGCTCTGCTGTGATGCTCGGATGTCATCAAAAGCCGGAATGAATCAAATGCTGGAGGAAGGATTCCAAAAGAGGGGACTGTATTCCCCCATCCCTTTCTCTTCCACTTCTAGCTGTTATGATATGTTCTTTATTCTAATGACTAAAGAAAACTCATCTCAGCACCCCTCAGCCAGCTCCTCACCCCCCGGTTGGCTAGTAAAACAACACGGCCTGTGTAACCTTTAATGCATGAAAATGTCCTAAAATGATCAAAGCCCTCTTGGTAAGAGGGAGGTGCAATTTTTTTAATTAATCGTCGCTTTTTTTTATTTATTTTGTAAATGCAATCATCTCCTTCCTTTTCCAATTATGCTTTGATTCAATAAAAGGCAAGCAATGAAATGTAGTTATTACAGCTTGGATTGAGATAGTTTGATCTAGCTGCAACATAGTTAATGTAGTTTTCTTTTCCAGAAATTTATATTCTGGCTGACAATGTTGTTGATCACAAGTTTTCAGAAGTTCTCTGAAGCCACCAGTAAAAACTCTTCTTAATGTTATTACATTGTTGTTGATCACAAGTGTTCAGAAGTTCTCTAAAGCCACCGGTCTTGCTGGTATTACAGGTTGAGGCTGATTATGTGGGTGTTTGTAGATCAATAATGCTTTATAACCGTTTTATAAAATGTAATGATTTGAGTTCGTTTTTTGTCTTTCAAAGTACATTGTGGTTCCATTTTCTGTATTTATCGGAAATGTTAAATTATTTAAATACATTGTTGACTTTCATACGGAACAGAAAACAGCCACCAGTCATGGTGTAATTCTTGTAATAATTTAGTTTTTAATGTTTAGTTTAGTTGATTTGTTTATAGTTTCTTAGACGGTACCCTTTGATTAACTCTACAGTAAAATTAGCAGCTTTAGCCTATTTGGCTAATTTACATAGCTCTTGATCCCGACCCTTGGGGCTGAGTTCCTTGACAAAGCGATCAGATGTGTTGGTGTGTCCGCTGAGGCCGGTGGAACGCTTCAGGGACCTCCTCCCAGAAGAGGTGTCCGATCTGTTCAGCACCACACAGAGAGTGGCCGCCCTGGTGGAAAGGCACTTCAACGCCTCCTCGCTGACCATCGCCATCCAGGTGAGTGTCAGTCCTGCACACACTGGGTACAAAAGCCCACCATCAACAGCATCTTCTTTGGCTCTATTTTCCGGTCGTGATTTGTATACTCTTTACGGCTTTCTTTAATGACGAATGGCAATGTGTCTGAACAGTCTTTGCCAGTTATTTTACCACTAAAGTACACAAAATCCCATTTATTAGCCAGACATTTATTTTCAAACAGATATGGGTGTTATTCCCACAAACGGTGGACCAGTGTGCTCTGTCGTCTCCCGTCAAGGCTTACAGCAGAGCCCATTCCCTGAGTTTGGATTAGTGTTTCCCATTTGACTGTGGGAGGCTAAATACGGAGCCAGTATCATTCCTCCTCCCGACTCTGACAGAGTTTCATCACTATGACTGGCCTGCTCTGCATAACCAGTGATATATATGCTAATATCCAAACAGCGTCTGCAGCCCTCTCAAAGAAAATCGTTTCACAGGTTAGGTGAAATGGGGTGGTGTTGGCAGGGGTGTTGGGTGAGGGTGGGGGTACCTGGATATCATTTTCTGTGAATGAGGAGGCAGGGTGGCAGGGTGGCAGGGTAGATATGATGATGTGAGATTAGTTGTGACAGCCCGGGGGCCGGGAGCTGGACGGCCCACCTGGACTTTAAAGGAGGTCTGTGCTTGTGCTCTGCTGCACGCCAATCAGCTGTCACTTACTATATCATAATAAGAACAATGAGGGGTGCCCTGCCGAGCCGCACATCCTCCTGCTACAGCAAAGTGCTACACATGCTACAGCACAGTGCTACACATGCTACAGCACAGTGCTACACATGCTACAGCACAGTGCTACACATGCTACAGCACAGTGCTACACATGCTACAGCACGGCTCTACGCATGCTACAGCACGGTGGAACGCATGCTACAGCATGGAACTATGTTCATGTTGAGGAAAGCATTTTTTTAAGCATGCATGTTTCTTCATATGTACTAATGAATATATAAATCTACAAATATTTTGACAGCCTAGCCGGACATAATGAATTTTAAATAGATAATATATATTGGTCTCTGATAATTTGATATTGATCATAGTGACACAATTTATAAATAAAAAATATATATATCTACATATACACACACACAATGTACTAAACTCAAGGAAAAGCAAGAGACAATGAGGCAAAGATCTTTTTTTATTTATATTATTTCAATTTTATACAGGACACAAAGTGGTGCCGTGCTTCATCTGAAAGTATAATCCTGTATGAATTATTAATGTTAATATTTCTGAATTCCCAACTCTTCCTAATTACCTCCCTCTGTTCCCACCAGGACGGCCCTGAAGCCGGCCAAACTGTGAAGGTGAGCACTTAATAATTCACTGCCTTTAAATCCGCCATGAAGCCTCCGTCACTGTTACACACCATTAAATAATCATTGTCCGTCATTTGTGGCTTCTAAACTCTTGGCATTGCTGAATTATTGAGAGGTGCATTCTGGAAGCTTTGTTCAGAGTGCCGAGGCTCGCGGCTCTAGGATGAACCGCGGAGGACCCGCTGAGGTCAGAGGTCAGCCTTCACTTATGCAGAGAACTTAACTCTGAGATGGAGTCCACCTCCTGTGATGCCCTTCCCAGTCCAAGTGTGTTCAAACTCCATCCAAACAGTCAAAGATTTGCTTTCATTTAAAGTGACGACAGAAAGCCGTAATTGACTTCTAATTCTGTTATTTAAGGGTTTCACAGTGGGCATGAAGCATCAGAAAGGGATGCTCCGTCAAATCCTCTTATCAATTCCCTTCTTATTCTTGGAGTGGATTTAATTTGTGGAGTCCGTTCTCCCTCCTGGCTGCTTAGCCAAGCGGGGGACCAATTACTGAAGACCCACGTGACGGAATTGACCATTAAGAGAGAGCTGCGCCACGCCAAGGTGCACCAGGAGGGGTCTGTGGTGGGGGGGGGGACTCAGATTCTGTTCAGTTAAGTTCTTTATTGTGTTTAGACGCTGGTAGAGCCCGGTGCCAGGCCTAGAGCAGGCCATGGGACCTTTATGAAAATCTCACTTTATGAGGTTCCCCTAGCCTGCCTATGGTCCCCCAGTCGCTGAAACTTGTGTTCGGTGTAAAACGAGCAGTGTTCTGCTCGCCTTTGAAATAACCGAGGCTCAAGCACGCTGATTTGGAATGTAGTCATAAATGATCTAACCTACTCCCCTTTCTTTGCCTTCCCTGCCCAGAGAATTTGGGCCGCCAATGAGACACGACCGTGCAAGCGCTACATGGTTGTGTGTGTGTGATTACACACACTGTAACGCAAGTGATTGCTGTTGGTGTTATGGCGCATAACACGTCGGTTCTTTGACATCTCTTGTATTTCCACAACGAGACTGTAGTTGGGGTTATCTCAGCCATGGTTGAGAAGGAATTGGGGGGAAAGGAACTTTGGCTTTGACTCCCTGAAGTACATGAACTGCGACGTGCTGCCTGCCGCCGGTTGCTGCGAAGCACCACCGCCCGGCAGCGGGCAACCGGCAGCCGCGGCAGCAGCCAGCATGCGGTTCAGTCTGCTTCAGATTGATGTGGAAGAACCAGGGACGTTGGAGAACCCATGGTTGAGAATGAATTGGGGGAAAGGAACTTTGGCTTTGACTCCCTGGAGTACATAAACCACGACATGGAGGAGAAATTGTTTGCCGCGAATGTCTCCCACTTGAGCCCCGCTTCTCGCTGCCGAGGGACCACCGCCTCGGCACTGCAGGAGGCGGTGGTGCCTAACGCTGACCCCTCCCTCGGCAGCGAGGCTCCGGCGGGGGACAACCGCGGTCAACAATCCCTTTCTCCTCCATGGCGGTTCAGTCTACGCAAGACCGGTAACCATAGCAACGCCGGTAAACAAACCCCGCGAAGCCCAATCCCTATGAGAGCTCCTCGCGCTACGGCCATCCGGAGGCGGCCAGAGCTTTTGGCCGTGATATTATATATAAAATTATATTATACCATTATATATAGAACGTTATAAGACGCTGTCACCGACAATTGGCGAGCTTCCAGAAGCTGTCACCGAGTGTGAGAGGAGAGTTGACGGAGAAGATGGCGGTTGACCTAGTTTCAAAGTTTATACCGTTTATACTCGGTAATACCGGTGTTGACACGAGTGTATTTCTCGTGTGAAAATGTCCACACCGCGGTAACCCTAGTACCATTGCATTTATGGCTATGACTGTGTACTAACTTCATTAAAATCAAGGCATTGCAATGTTTGCAAATCGCTGTACGTGGGTCTTTCTCAGAATCATTGAAAAATGTCCACACCGCAGACATATTGGCGCTTATCCAGACAAGCGTGTGCTGGCTGCGCTTTTTGTTTGCGTCATCACAAATTTCTGTTTCGGCCGTGTTGTTTCGGTGCTAAAAGTATTTCGGCCGAAAACCGAAAATGCCCTTTTGGGCCATTTTCGGCGGCAGAAAATTCGGTGTATCCCTAATATTATATGATATAGATATCTATGTATGATATGATATTATTTAGATATAGAGCTCCAGGACTCTTGTGTGTTGTAGAATATTTACAGAACACGGCTAAAGGCGCGTCTTGCCATTGCAATACATCCACTGTAAACAGAGCGCATGGTACCGTGGCTGCAAGCTGCTCAGGGCCACACCCCCACCCTCCTCCTTGACCCGCCTCGCTCCTCCTCATTTGCATTAGAGCTACAGATACTAAACGGCGCATTTGGGGAAAGCTCAATGTGCGACTGGCTCGTAGTGGCTGTAATTCTGCACCACGGCTGAATTTCGTATTCAACGTCTTCAAATGCTGTGTTTGGGGCCTACTAATATCTATATTAAAGCATCCATAAAGTAGAATACCATGGGACCTTTAACCATGCTACATTGACTGAATTAATAGCATTTGAACATTTGTTTGATTCTAAACATGGCTTTATCTGGATGTCTTAAAGAGGAAGAGATATATGAGGGGCCCAGTGAAGGAATGGTAAAATAAAGGATTACCTTAACATCCTCCCCCAAACCCTCCCTCTTTAAAAGCAGTCCTTTATCTAAATATGGGCTTGAACGTAATTACATCTGAAATGGTTAAATGTCAGTCAGGTTGAGGGTCCAGGACAAAATGGCCATTCCCTTAAAATGTATTTACTGTGGTCTTAAAGAAAAAAAGGTTAACTGTCAAAAGCAGAGCCATTTCTCTGATGCCATGATACATCTTCTTTTCTTTAGTTTGAAAAACTATGAATCTAGATTCCCTTGTAACACCACTTCTGCGTACTGTTGTAGCATGTATTTGTACTTGCATGTGTGGGTATTCTTGCGTTTGATAGATGGAGAGTAAAAGGCAATGCTACACGTTGGTCATCACCGACACACGTTATATAATTCTTATGTGGAGCAAGATAACCCATTCTGACTCATCAGCTAAACTCACAGGCATAAATAATGTGGACAGGCATGTTTGTGTTTTGTATCCCCAGGGTCTTGTACACATAATAAAATTCACACATTTATATTTCAATCAATCAACTCATAATTTATTTGACCATTTTAATTTTACTGTGCATAATAATAGTAGTAAAATGATGATAATGATAATCCAAATAATAATCATAACAGTGACATAGCTGGACATATTATTCATTACTAGCTTAGCTATTCATCTTACTTCCAGCAGTGCTCCGTAACCTGTGTGTTTTTTTTTACAATGCATCAAATTAATGAATGCAGAATTTATTGAATCAATCAGCCTGTGACATTAAATAATCTCATCAGTAGAGGCTGCGTCGATGCTTCCAGCCGCTGCATGTTCCTGCAGAGTTGTGTTGGAGAGTTAAGTGAAACAAAGGTACAGCCAGTCCTTAGATACAATTGGGCGTCCAAGAGGTGATATTGACGTTCCCCGTTCACTGTTGTAGGAGCAGTCCCTCCCCTCGTCCCTCCACTGCCTTCACTTCCTTAATCAGGGTTTCTCCCTGGTGTCCGGCTGGACTCGTGGCCCCTTCCCTTTTAATGAAGACCCCAGCTGATTGAGCAGCCTGTCTGACTCACCTGTCTCACCATCAACACTTGTACATTTCTTTGGCAGGCATTTTGCCCGGTTGCTTCCACAGCCGCACACTTATGAACTAACAACACTAATCAGGTCGGATCTGTTTTGATTTGGGCGAATAACGGAATCTGAGAGGCCGACTCAACTGCGTCAGTCAATCAGGCAGCAATGGTTGACAGACTAAAGCCGCCATGCAGAGATAAGCCGATGCGTCAGCGAGGTGATAGGAGGGCCCAGCCTGCATGCAGGGCCTGCTCCCGTGCTGAGCATGCATGACCTTTGGGAGCAGCAGAGGACAGACACCATATCTCCCTCAGTGTGACCCATGTAGCGTCAGAAGGGATCCAAAGGCCAGCTGAAGGACGCTGTGGGGAGTGACCGCAATTTAACCATCTTCCCCGACCCGCCGGTGCCAGACTTCTTCTGGCAATCACGCCGCCGTGATTGAAAATGACAACTTCAACCCCCATCAACTTGATGTTTCATTTTCTTCTCTTTTCCTCGTCTCAGAAAAGACGTCCCTAATGAAACAATGTAATGTGACAAGCAACACGAGCGCTTGGCTCCGGTGACTTCTACCTCTTCAGTTCATACCAGGAAATAGTTTCATGGACAGGAAATTTAGCGCTTGTCAATAGGTTATTTTTTTTCTTCAGAGATGTTAAAATATGTCACCTCTTTGCACATATGGTACACTTACTGAAATACCCGCACGTTGAGGTCTGTTGTGATGTCTCTGTGCCCGAGGTAATCAGTTATGCTAGTGGCTCTGGCCACCCACAGACTCCCTGTGAATGCGTTGTCTCAGGCCTCCATCTCGCCCGTTTAGAAAGGCCTTTTGATGAATAGCTCTGCTGCCTTGTTTTTCTCAGCTTCAAAGTTTTCCTCAAGGTAGGCAAATTTAATAATGCATCCATTATGCAAATGACTTAATTAAACAGAAAATACAAGGCAACAAAGCAGATGCCTGCAAACATGTTATCTTGTTTTATAAACACTTATTCACCCTCTCTTTGCTGTTCCTCACTGTGTCGCAATTAAGGAATCAACAAAAGACTCCACAATTAGTTTATTATAACATTTATGGTTTACACAAACACTTTCGTAAAACGAGGTGAAGCGAGGAGACAGCCAGTTATGTGCGATGGAAACATTGTTGAACATGTAGAATACAAGGGCGATCCAAACCACATGTTCAGTGTGTGGATCCCATGAATACCAAATCAATTTCTCCCTTTCTTTTTTTTTGATGGTGGATTGCATCTGAAACTCAAAAACGATTTACGTCATGTTGTTTTTGAAACATTTCCAGATGTTTATTTAGCCTGCGCGCGCATACCAATGTCTTCTTCTTTGTTCAACTTTTGTTTATTGATGTACACTATACTTTTCATATTAGCCATGCAAAGCATTTCATTGTTCATCAGCAGTCAGAGAAAAAAGTCCCACCCTTTTGCATCTTTCCACTAATACCACATCCATCATGTTATGCATGTGCGACTCTTTAAAGAAACACAGCCAATTAAATCTCTTAAGGCATAAAAATAAAGAGTCTCAGCGGTATGCCATGTACCATGCTCGGTGGGTTGTGTTGTTCTGCGACCCGGCCTCCAGTGACTTGTGGCATGACAGTGAATGCTGCTCTGCATCCTAATGAACAGCGTCTCCGGAAAGCGCCTCTTGTCACATGCTTCTGTCGCCCCTTCCCAGGTGTACAGCGCTCTTTGGAGATGGTCCTAAAAATACAGTGTTTCCCAAACGTAAACCTTGGTCATGTGTTCCAGCACGTGCACGTCCATATCCTCCCGCGGAAGGTTGGCGACTTTGAGCGGAACGACAGCGTCTACGATGAGGTAACAAGATTATTCTAAAATAATTAATATTCACAGAGTTTTATTTTCATTTTATTTAAATTGTATTTTATTTTAAATTGTATGAAACGTTACGATGATGTTTAAGATAATGATAATATACCCTTTATAATTATAAATTTCACAACAGCATTTAAACTTCTGATCCCCACTCATCTATTCTACTGAACATTGATTTTCTTTGCTTGGTTTCGATGGCTGTATTAGAATATCAATATTATGAACACAAATAACGGCCCTTGAGCAACCTTTTCAGTGGGAGGACTCGAGCGCTCACCTTCACTCCGTGAAGGGTAAACACTGTGTTTCCTCCCTTCAAAAGGTTGAACACTGGCATTCCATTAAAGCATATAATGGGCTCCAACTGTTGCACATGTACCATGACAGCAATGCACTGTTTGTTTAATGAAGTGACACACCTGTGGCTCTTAATAAGTTTAATTAAACACAGGAGGGATAAGGTTGAACAAATATCAGTGTGCTGCAGCCCCAGGGAGCCGGCGACACGTTCAATGAGCCACAACACTTGAATGAGAGAATAACAGGCCTTTTAGGTGCTTCCCATTTCTCCGTGACATTTTGAATTTGTAACAACAGAGTTTGCAGGAAATGAATATCAATGAATGGCTGTGTTTGATATGAATATTCTAATAACCGCCTCTAATAACAACAAACATCCCCGTACTAACCCCAGCCGTGCCCGAGGCACCAGAAACACGAGCAGTGCTCCCCAGAAGTTCTCTGCCTGGGAAATATAAATAGGTGTGTTTTAATTAGCATTTGATCACCAGGGTTATTGTGAGAGTCGCTATGCTCTTCATGTTGTTCTCCATCTCTGCCAGCAAACTGGCTTTGGTTCTTTGTTGTAAAAGCTCTTCAGTGAGCATGAACACTTCAGTGTTCCCATTAGACCTTGGTACTTTTATGCAGAAGTATGTTATTGACCAAAACATATCTTTATGGCAAACACTGTTTCTTAAGCAATCAGTTCAATGGTTTCTTTTTTTGCTGCAGAAAAACAAACTCTGAACCTCTGTCTTCCACATGCTGGACTTTGAGCTCCTGAGTCTGCAGACAATTTTGTGCTCCTTCACAATGCTCTGAAAGTGTGCTGCGTCCGCAATGTGACGTCTATGTGACGTTCTAGGAAAGCAGTGCAGGACGCAGCACTAGGGCAGGCCAGTAGTGCAGGCAAGTAGTGCAGGCCAGTAGTGCACAGTGTTTCGTCTCATGGTCCTCCCAAGAACCCCCCTCCCCCCCAACTCAGTTGTGGTGGCCCCATCACATGCCAAGCTCTACTGATAACAACTGCTTAATGAACGTCATAGACTTCAGTTACAACGGTTTCCCATTTTCTGTCAATTTATCCTCCAGAAAAGTGTTTTTTTATTCATGTTCTTGAATAGCACTGTTCACTATTTCACTATTTCATTGTAACTTTGCACAATGTATCCTACAAAGCCTCCTTTCCAGTGTCCTGATCATTTTCTAGCTAAGGTCTTACATGAAGTTCTGACCCTACCGAGTCTGAGGCATCAGAGAGCAGTTGTATGAGCTGTATGTTACAATGATTTTAGAAGCACTGCTCAAATATAACATTTGTTTTAACCAATTACAGATACATTTGCCTTCATTAAATTATCTTGTTTGTTTAATTCGCGCCGGATGCTGCGTCGCGCAACATTGCCCCCTCCTGCCGGGAGCTGCGTAGCGCAGCATTAGCGCTGCTGCCGGCTGCTGCGTGGCGCAGCATTTTTATTTTTTATTTTCTCCTCCTTGCTGTTATGGTTGTGCTCAGGGAGCATGTTTTAATGCAACCTGTGGTTCTTACCTTTACAATGCTTCTTATTTCATGTTTCTAGGTGCTCCAGAGGCTTAGATATTAAGGTTTATGTAGACCTTGACAATTCTTACTACTTTCTCTGAAAACCCTCAGGCAATGAGGTTATTTTTCCTAGAATAGCATAGGATTTTAGCAGGCGTTTTCAGCAGGCGTTTTAGGAGTAAATGGGTTAAACCATTTTGAAAATAAAACGTGAATTGATAATATTGTAATGTTCTCAGGGGAAATCCTGCAAAGACAGCGAAACCATTGTCCAAATACCTCTTCAGAGTGGTCCACATTTATTGCACTACATCTCATGCAGATGTAGAGCCCTAAATGTCAGAGACACACGGGCGGTTTACCAACACCAGCTCCAGTCGTCTGACTGTGGAATAGTTCCTGCTCCTTGTCTATGTTGTCTGTGGCTTCAGATTGTCTCTGGTTGTGTTGAGGTGGATATACTCCTTTGATGTACCAGATGGCCTATTATCTCAGCCGGCTCACTTTGTCCAGCTGCTGGTTCTTCTGCACCCTCCTTTCTGGTTTACTCTCCTTTGGGACTTTGAAGTGCGAGCCGGTCAGTCCCTTCAGAGATAATAGGCACCTTAATGTCAACATTTCAGTCCAGATTCTTTCTGAAGCCAATACACTTTAACTGAATTCTGACAGTTAAAGTGATGGACAAGAAAGATCTGTTTTTACTTATTATGATGTTACTAAGGGCTATCAAGATGCGTTCAGGGTTCACAGCATTCTGCGTTCCTGAGGCTTTCCAAAACCATATTCATCACCTGAGATGTATAATAAAGGGGTCATTTTACGAATTCAGAAATAGCCTTTAGTAGGCTATTCTTAAACGGTCTACTAAGGTTCCCCTACTGGAGTATTAAACTACAGTTTGCATTTCACAGGAGTTTACTGACACTGACTGATGCTTTTCTCTGGGAAACAATAACACCCCACAATATGACGTTTTTGTTTATTTGTAAATGGTGGTATGATTGCAGTAGGGCCTATTACCCTCCAGGGTTTGCTTTAAATTCATTATTGTCCCTTAGAGACGCCAGCCCGGGGATCGAGGGCTTACTCTCTCCTGTATCTAAGTGAAGCCTGGCATCATACATCTTATCTTTAAATAGCACAACTCTTAACATTCTTAAATCTTATCGTTTTTACTACGATTAAGCTTTTATTTGATGAAAACAATGCCTCTAGCATAATGTCTCGGTATCACTATGTTCTCCTGGTGACTGTGTGCTTACACTTAAATTTGGTCATTGTAACTTCTAGTCAACACAAAGAAAACGATGAAGGCTAAATATCCCCCAACACACTGTGGGAATGTCTATGCCATTGAGTCAGGTTAACCTTTCATTTTTCTAATCAAAGTCTATGCCTTATGATCAAAACCCACGCACAGAATCCCCACAGTCAAGGGTCTTCGCTGGTCAACTACTCGTTTGGTAGTGGTCCTAGTCGTGGTGGAAGAGGTAATTTAAGTTGAAGTCAATGCTTTGTTAAAAGCCTTAACATGGGAAAAAGAAAGAAGCATCCATTGTCCTCTGGGGGCTCCAGCGTTGCCATGGCAACATGAGCTCTTGCCGCCTCTGTGGGAGAGAACTCTGCGTTGATCAATGGCGTATTATCATCTAGAATTATACTAAACAATGAAAACATTATGCATTAGATGTATTAACCCTGCTTTAGGAACATACCTCTTGCAGCATTTAGTAATGATTACCTCGTCTTTGTGGCTGAATCCTGTGACAACAGAGATCAGGCTTATTTCATGAATATGTAAATTCACCTTTAATGAAAGCTTTTTATTTTATTTCAAAACGACGGTGCTACTTAGGCTCATTGGCTCCTTCTAATCGACACCTTTATCTGTATGGCAGCATCTGATCTCCTCCCATCTCCCAGAACTGAGTACCGCTGATAGGCCAGCCGCGACACAGCTCAGAGGGTTCTGGTTCTGCTGAGAAGCATCTCCCCGTATTTCATACACACACACGCACACGCACACACACACACACACACACACACACACACACACACACACACACGCAACCTATCAAAACAGTCCTCATGCATAATGAGAGATTATTTGGAATAGGGTATTTAATCAGG
>OOFH01113068.1:0-11527 GCA_900323355.1 Merlangius merlangus | reverse complement strand
TAGGCCTATAAAGTCATACTTGAGTAAGCCTAAATTTAGCTTGTCTAAATCAGAGCAGACGGGTAGAGTTGACGTGGTTAATTGAACCATCACTTAACATCCAAACCATTGGCCAACTCGTAAAGATGAACCTGATATCAACCTGCTGAAAGCCCTGGTTTGACATGAAATACTCAGGCCTACTCTTCTTATCTTTATAACCACTAATCTTTTCTTTTTTTTACTAATGATGACGACTTTCCACCAGTTGCCGGACGATACAGAGAAGGACTTCTTGTTTAAGAGTTGTAGTCAAACTATTCTCTACAAATGGCTCTCTGTTGCCCCCTGCAGGTCAAGTCGGTTATTAACCTGCTGTTCGCTGCCTACACCGGAGACGTTTCTGCACTCAGGAGGTAAGGCGGAATTAACGCTTAATTCTAAATATCTATAACATTTCTCTGCCTCATGAAGTCTGATTTAAGTGTGTCTGTGGTTGCATAGGTTTGCTTTATCATCGATTGATATGGAACAGAGGGATTATGACTCCAGGACAGCTCTTCATGTGGCAGCTGCAGAAGGTAATTAAAAATTATCATAATCAATATAGTTATAATTAGAATCATCATCATACATATGATATAATATGTATAATTATCATATAGCATTACACATAGTATATAATATTATACTGATAATTATTATAATATGAGTATAATGATATAATCCATCATCATTACTGATTGATTATTTTAGTTGTCGCTTGTCTTGTGAGTAGTCTTGTGATTGCATCGCTCACTCTACACTTAATGGATCCCATTTCATGTACTTCCCCAGCGGGGTCTTGTGATTGGTATGCTCGCTCCAAGTGAAAGTGGCTTGCGTCAACATGATCCTTTACGTTCCCCTCCCGGGAATGTGACTTCTTTCCTACACAACACAGTCGTACAGGCAGTGATCCGCAAATGTTACTAGGTATTGGTGCACATATCCCAGACTATCGATCTCTGATTAAATTCAGACACGACCCCATACAGGAAATCCACCGGAAAAATTGCAGGGTAAGACTGCATGTTTGAAAGGGGCTTAAGTTGGCCTGTAATCCCATAACTTTGTGTCTGCTGTTCTCAGGACATGGGGAGGTTGTGCGCTTCCTGTTGGAGGCGTGCAAGGTGAACCCCGTACCCAAAGACAGGTAGGACCCTCCCTCTTCTACGTCCTGTCCACCTCGTCCACTTCCTGTCTGTCTGCGTTTGTCGATTTCGCTATTTTAGTCATTCAGCAGTCGCTTTCACCCGAAGCAGCTTTTACATTTTTTGATACAGAAGGTGTACTATAAGATATACTTGTATATAGACTGCGGACATTCGGGTCTGAACCAAAAATCTTTCGGTAGGGATTCAAACACCCCTGTTCAGGACCATCTGCAAAGGGGAAGAACAGTTAATTGAGTTATTTTAATATATAAAATATAAATATACATAAAAGAGTGAAATACAGAAATTTATGTATTTGCACAGAAATAATCTAGATGGAGCTAAACTATGTAACAATAAGGCCGCGTTCAGACTGCAGGCAAATCCGATTCAAATCTGATTCCTTCTCATATCCGTGCAATTTTTAGGGCTGACTGTCCACACTGTTTTAGCAAGTGTTTAAATCGCATTTGGCTCTGTTCAGACTGGGCCACATCAAGTGACCCATCTGACTGGTTGCTGTAGCAACGATGTCGGAGCGGAGGCGTGTATTGTGTGATTGGCACATTGGGTCAGGTCTGGCATCGCGTAGAGTGACCTCACGGACAGTCAAATCCGATCTGAGTGTTTTGGAGCTGTTCAGACTGAGACGCATCTGTCCAAAAACTACCTCCCGGAGGTGGTTTCGATTCGTTTCGCAAAAATCGGATTTCATGTGACTTGGGACTGTTCATACTTCAAAAGAGTCATCCGGTTCCAATCTGGATGGGCTAAAAATCGTATTTCTGCTGGCAGTCTGAACGCGGCCTAAGTGTCTCAGATGCTGGAATATTGCAAATTGAATATGAAATATTGAGATAAAAATTGAAAAATAGGGGCGTGTGATTAAAGATAGTATGAATAGTTAAAGTCCGAGATGATGTGACAAATATGAGTATCTTTACAATAGCATATTATTAACATTAGCGTTTTTATCCTGGCCTTCTCCCCTGCCCTGACCCCAGGTGGGGAAACACTCCAATGGAAGAGGCGTTGCACTTTGGTCACCACGATGTGGTCACTATCCTGAAGGACTTCCACGAGAAATACAATCCAATCGCATCAGACACAAACGCCAAGGAGAGTGCGGAGAAAAACCTAGATGGTCTGTTGTAATACCACCCCCGGGCCACGAGGTGGCGGCGCTGTAGCGCCGAGAGATATCGCAGTAAGATGGACCAAATGAGTGCTGGGTTATTGGAGTCGGGTCTGTATTCACAACAACGCTCCATTTCTCTCAGAGAAGACGAATGTTCGTTCTTGGTCGTTTTTTGTTTATCATTTTGTTTGACAGGGTTTAACTGGTTAAAAAGAGGCAATTATATAATATACATTGTAGTTTGTCATGAGTTCTCTTTCAGTAATGTTATAGTTTTCCTGGATGTGTTCTGCTTCAGATGTGACCTTTAACTCCACGTTTTTATGTGTGAAGGAAATGCACCAATACTATTGGAAAGTAATTGTACACTATTATGAAACTATATAAGATAGTACATATATATTGTTATTGAACCACTGAACTATCATGATGTAGGTCAGTGTCATCTTCCAAATTCGGTTCTAGAGTGGGTCAACTAAACAGTAGCTTTGTCACACCCGTATATCGGCAGTCTGATGTTTCGTATCGTATACTGCCCGTTCACGTACACTCGTGCAATACAGGCACTCCACTGCTTTTTTAGATGTGCAAGGTAACCGTGATTCAACCAGATGAAGTCGGTTTCTTCTATAAGGGAAAATCCCTTGTGTAAGCTGCTCAAATCGTCATCAAATCTTGATCTAGAATTAAATGGCTGTATTTAACTCATTTAACATTTGGACCTACATTTGATAAAAAAAAATCTTTGAAGTACTTTAACTGTTCATTGAGATTCCCCCAGGGATGGCAAACGCCAATCCCGGATTTAAACTTGTTGTCCGCTAGTGCGTAGATCTAACATTCCAGGTGTTTTAGTAATTTAAGGGTGTGCCTTTTAGTTATGCTCTGAAACAGACACAGCTGAGGTATATACCTTAGAAAAGAATGATATTTGATAAACAGCAGTACTAGAAAATGAGGACAAACACTTCTAGAATCAGTTTAATTTACTCTCCTGTAATACAGCAATACAGTAAACCACCCCTGAATATTTATTTATCAATAAATTTGACAAATCCAACTGATTCCTTTCACTGAATGTCAACACTTTTAAAGATGCCATTTTCGGTTTTGGTTTGTCCGTGCTACCTGCCTCGAACCAAACACAACTCGTAAATTATTGATAAGAATGAGAACCAATTAGCTGGCATGGTTTGACGTCCATATTTTGATCAGTAAGAACCTGTCTTTCCTGAATTCTGGAATCAGGAACCAAATTAGTAAGTCAAGTGCAACAAAAAGGGCTACATGGACAACATTACGCTGCAGATGTGATTCTGATCACAACTAGCAATATGGCAATACAAGGCCTCTATCACTGCTGTGCATCAAATGGTGTGTATGTGTGTTTACTAGATGAACGTGCATAGCTAGGTTACATTTGTAACTAGCTTTTGTTATGTCTGGGCTTGAGTGAAATGATGGGGACAAAATTGTTAAGGTCAACTTTAAAAACAGATACATTATTGTGTTAATTGTGAATCCTGTATTACAGAATCTTACATTGAAGCTTATTAAATGCATTAATTGCATTCTGTTTAAGGCAAAATTGATAGTTGATATTGTGCAGCCATACCTTTTTTAAAATGTACTTCTTTGGAGGTTAATATAATCTATGGCGTTAAAGATGCATCTGAATGTTATTTTGAACTTGTAGCTTTAAATTAATTGTTTGTCTGTTTTATGGTAAGTAAAAACAATGTTTTGTATCGTTGATAATTGGCTTGTGACATTTTTGGATGATTACACAATAACAAAGTGAAGAGACGGAAATATCAGAATGTTAGATGTACAGTATTCTTTGTTTTTAGTTCCTGAAAAGAGTGTACAGTACAGATGTCATTTGCTTTTGGAACATATATTCAACGTTTATTTTAATAAACAAACTAAATTGCACCTTCGTTTTTTTTTTTCTGTCTCAAGAGAAGAGTTCAAATACATAGAAATCAATCAAACCGGAGAACCTTACCAGAATCCTTCGGATTGCACATAAAGCTTCACCTACGATATAACGAAGCGACCAGGAGATGATATGATTATAATGATATGGAGTACGACATCAGTCACTTCCTATTTCAATCTTTCCGCACATTCATTTATTCACTGACAGCAAAGGAAGCAAATAGCATATAAAGAGTACTGCAGTCCATCTGGGCTCGGATGCCTACGTTAAACGTTTCTAAGAACCTTAAAAATGCACAGCCCTTAAAATGGCAACATTTCAAACAAATATTTAAGAGAACGTGGTATATTTTATAGAATGAAATGGTTAACCCCAAAAATGTTGTTCTTCCTACGGACGTACAGCGACCCGTAGAGGTGTGTGTTGACCACTGGTGGTAAATGGCTGCATTCAGATGCAGATCATGTTAAAGCACAAAATACTTTTCTGTTGAATGAATTCAAAATGGGAGATCCCTAGATCAGCTGAGGAATGCGCTTTGATGATTGATTTTTGCTCATTACAAAACTTTCTTCTAAAATGTTAAGAGTGTGGAACAGTTGTCCGTTACAGCTGAGAATACCGATCGAGAAACCCGATCATCAAACGGTCGACAGGTGATGAGGTCATCACCACGGAGAAAGGTTGCACTGGTCGGTCCAGTCCACATCTGATAGCAGCTCATTAGTTATGGGGGATATAATCCATGCAGGGGTCCACCCATGCCAGACAACTCGGGGAACAGCTCCATCTAGGGACAGAAGCAAAAGACTAATCAAATGGTGCGATGCGGCGTACAATAAGGTACGTTTAAATACTTTGGTTTTTCATCCCAGGTGGGAAATGTGTGTCACTTCAGAACTACTGGCGGACAAGGCTAAGAATAGATTTTCTTTATATACAGTGTAATGTATGAACACGCAGCAAAAATCAAAAAAGCATACTGCTTTTTCAGGGGAGTTCAACTAAAATACCGCAGGGTCAAAGTCCATGTTTCTGATGATGCTGTTGATGTCGATGTTGGGGTCCATTGTGTTGATACTGGGGTCCATGTTGCTGAGGCTTGTGTCCATGTTGTTCATGCCGGAGTCCATGTTGTTCATGCCGGAGTCCATGCTGTTCTCCTCAGGTGAAGGAGGTGGGGTGGGGTGCCTGGAGAGTAGCAAGCAGCCAAACATCCCTTTACCATTTAGTCCACTGCTTTTGTTTTTATTGGGCAAATCTTCTTGGTCTTCAGTATACAGCTTACCTACTGACTATTGTGCTATCCTGCTCACTGCAGGGTTTATCACGAGAGATAGATGTGTTTTATGTCACTTACACTGACCAATGTCCGGAATTCCTTAGCACATAGCCATCAGTGTTTCCTGCTTTGGTGAGAAAAGGTCAAAGGTCAGTTAACAGGTACATCGTTTTTCAGTTCCCACGATTTGAGACTTAGCACCTTGCTAATCTGGATAACAATCAAGAAGCCGAGTGTGCTACGATGCACGGTTTACTGTAATATCGTAGTGCGACTCTTGGAAGAATTGAGACAATAGCTGATTGGCTGTCTGGCCAGAATGGGGAAGCTAGCCGTGCTACCTGGTTTGGTGTAGTACTTCCCAAAGGCCTGGTCCCTTGGGATGTCTGGGTACAGGTAGAGCAGAGGGTTCACACTCCTGCTGCTGGGGTCTGTGAGACGGTAGTGCCGGAGGATGTCAGCCAGGTTGTTGATCGACAGCTCCTTTTTGTAGGGTTCCACGGCGTGAACGCGGGCCGCTGATGGTGGCACGAGCAGAGGTCAAAGGAGAGGCCGGGCACAGGTGTGACGTTGACATGTTGTCATGTCATTCAGTAGTGGCTTTCCTCAAACGCAGCTTTCAGTTAATCTCAACACATTAACGATCAGGTCGGGGTTAAGGACCCCTGCTCAAGGATTCCTGCAGGAATATCGTGGACATTTGAACCGAGGAGGACCTCGGCTGTAGTAGAACCCTGCAGTGGTCGGCTTAGCTCAGGAGGTAGAGCAGGTGTCTTGTAACCCAAGGGTTGCTAGTTCGATCCCCAGCTCCTCCTAGCTGAGCAAGACACTTAACCCTGCTCCTGACTAGCTCCGGCTGTCGCCTTGCATGGTAGACTCTGCCGTCGGTGAGCATTAACCGATGTAAGTCGCTTTAGATAAAAGCGTCTGCTAAATGCTCAATTGTAATAGAAAGGTCTAAAAATGTTCCCTTTATAAAAATACACAAAATGTTGAACTAGAGAATGTTATAATCAAAAATAAATACAAATATATTTCCAGCTCTTTCTACAATTTCTATAAAACATTTAATAAATAAAAAATATATGCAAAATAAATAAATTATAGTTTAAACTCGATTATATTAGTTTGGAGATCGCAAAAATCGAAATTGCGATCAAAATTTGATTAATCGCACAGCCCTTATAGGCCAGTACACACTACGGGAGCTTTGGGGTGAGGCAGGACGTACCGCCCGTGGAGCGGTCCACCCAGCTGAAGGTGATGGCTCCCTCCTTGGTCTCACTGAAGCGCAGCAGGAAGGTTCCGGCGGGCTTGTCCTTCAGCAGCACGACGGCTGAGTCCCTACTGATGAAGCCCATGATGTGCCTGATGATATCAATAATACTCTTTCATTTTTCAAACAATAATTATGCTGTAATTCCCCATATTGAACTGTATTCATTAAAAATATGAATGATTTGAGGTGCGAGTGTGATCCAGCGACGTTCTTCAGATCTCTTACCCGTCACGCCAAATCGACAACAAGTCTTTTTTAATCAGGCTCAGAATGCCCTCGATCCAAACCCAGGTGGCGTCACACTGGCAGACAGACATAGGCAACGCAAGGGTTAGCATAGCAACAGCAGCGCAAACAAAAACACGGTGAGAGGTATGAAGTCTGAAAGGCATCACGGTCATTTAGACCGTGATCATTGAGATGTGCATTCAATCCTGTATGGCTGGACTATTTCTATGAAACGCTGGAGGCCATTTACTTTGAAACCACCAACACAGGAATTCCTGACACTCATGGTCACAAACAAGGGTTGACATGCGGTTATTACTAGAAAGCAGGCTAAGTAGGGCAGGAAATCCAAAGTGTGGGATCGGTTTGACCCCAGGAAGGGTTAACTCTGCAGGCAAACATTTAATTTGGCTATCCCTCGTCGACCCCAAACACGAGTTATCATTTGAAACATGTATGTAGTCTAACCCGAGCCACATAGCCTATCTCAGTGTTTTCCAACCTGTGGTACGCGTACTACCAGGATACTGTAGGTGGTACGCCAGAGTTTATTCTTGAAATCGACAAATTTATAACCTCAAACCAAATTCAACAGAAGAGGACATGAGAACAACCTACCTTGAAGAACTTGTTCCAGCTGACAAGGCCATCGGTCTCATCTGAGGAAACAGTCAGCAGTGCGACACATGTGAGAGTGAATGCGTGAATTAATCTCCAGACTGAGATCGTATTTGCTGGATGTGAAAGTGTTAATATTGTGCCACATAATCCCCTAACGAACGGTTTGATAGCTTGATCGGGATACGATTGCCTCCCGTAATCATCTTTAATGGGGCATCCCTTTTCATTCTGAATGAAAAGAGAATTGGTTTGAAAGAGGTGGGCTTAACCTATGACCACGAGTTGGATGGCAGAATATTAGCGACCAGATGGCGGCGCCTTGGAGGCGTTTTCAACGACAACAAAGTTGGCTGCCGCTGATGTAGAACGGTCTGTTGACTACGCTATCGAGACAGTACTTGGACGTTATTTTTCCAAGAAAATAAGCACAAATGACTGCCCTTAAAAGTTGTTGTTGAGCAGAAAGAAGTATTTTTCTCGTCGCTCAGTGCTGTGTCACCCGTTTCGTTTGCTATGATTGGTTGTAGGCCTACCCATTTGCGTCCAGAGACCCTGCGCCATGCACCCGTTGCGGGTGCATACTGCAACGGGTGCAGGCGGAAATCGAAAACGAATCAAGAGGTTCCAGACTAATTGCAGTTTGCAAGTCATCTGGCGTCGCCAAGCTAACGTTTCCCGGGCGGACTCACCCACAAACTTGTCCTTCAGCATGGCTAGCTGCTGCTCATCAAGGCCCCGTTCACTCATAGCCTGGAACTGCCAGCTTAGCACCTCCGACAGTCGTGGCCAGGTTACAGTGGGCGGGGTCAGGAACAAAAGATTCTACAGGGAACAGAACACAGGATGTTGACGGAGCTACTATTTATACTGACGACATCTACTTGTCAGATAATGTTAACCTAATACAGTCAGCCACCGGCACCTTTGAAGACCCTTCGGTAAACCTTTGTAACGTAGGATGTCGTCGTGCCGTTGTAGCATGACTTCCTATCATTCGTAGGGATGGGTATCGAAAACCGGTTCTTGTTGAGAACCGGTTCCGACTGTTTCGATTCCTTGGAATCGTTTGCCAGTTTTGCAAACGATTCCCTTATCGATTCCGAGCGGGCGCGAATGACGTCACCACGCACGTTGCGTAGCTTACGCAAGATAGGTACGCAACGTGCGTAGCGACGTCCAGTGCAGTGCAGCCGGCAACATGGCACCCAAGCGGTACAAACGCTCGAAAGTGTGGTTACATTTCACGAGAAAGGGTGACAACAGGGTAACTTGCAATATTTGCAAAGTGGATATTTCATCAACAGGAGGAAATACTACCAATATGCAGAAACATTTGCGCACACAGCATGCGATAACTTTGAATGAATGTCGCGTTTTCGATACGCTCCGGAGTGATTCTCAACCCAGCAGCAGCAGCAGAAAAATGTTACTGGATGTTACTGGATGTTACTGGCCATTCTTGTATTTGCCACAGAATAACTTATCTTGTATTGTATGTTGTTAATTTCTACATACAAGAATATTTATTTTATTATTATTATACCTCAAGACAGTTTGTAAAGTCATCATGTTACTTCTAACTGAACTAAAGTTGATTCTAATTGACCTGTTTGTTCTCATTTTTTCCAAATGAGAATCGACAAAGAACCGAATCGTTTAGTAGAATCGAAAATGGAATCGGAATCGCAAAAAACTTATCAATACCCATCCCTACATATGATAATGTACTTAATGTATTCTCCCCAGACACATTCACTTTCCTAAAACCACCCTTTTGTCACACACACACACACACAACCACACACACCAACCAACAGCCACCAACCAACCAACACACACACACCCACCCACCTGTACTAGGGCGGCGATGGCGTTGAGGGAGCAGAGGGTCTTGGTGTCGGGGGGCTGTGGGTTGGGCAGGATGGTGAGGTCTGCGAGCCCCAGGCTGACCTCCACCTCCACGTCCATCTCCATCAGACAGTGCTTGTTCCTGGCGCTGTACTCCACCAGGTTGATCAGCAGGCCCAGACCCTGGGGGGACGGAGGCGCATGAGGACCACGCAGCACCACGCTTCAGCAGAGCTAAACAGGCTGCGATTTGCATGTCATAGCATACCTTTGCATGTCATTGTGCAAGATAGCATACATGAAGGACACATAGAATAGCATGAACAAACTGAGCATGAGATGGCATAGAACAATACCATACAGGACAAAGTACAATTTAGCATAGCATAAAGCAACACACAATTGCGTTGCATAACATAGAACAGTAGCGGCCCATCTGTGAGTGTGGGCGTGCTGGATATAAACATGACTTGAGGCTGGCCAAGCAGGGAGATGCTAATCACTCCACGATTAAAGCCGGGCAACAACAACATTCGTGTAATTCAGATATGCGTTTAAAACGCATATTTCATTTCATTATAAAAACTTAGTTCAATTATTTATTCCACTGAAAAAGATGCCACGGCCATGTCCTATCAAGCATAGGAAACGAGTTGCGGTACCTAATATGCAGAAAACACCCTAACCCTAACCAGAGACACTGTCCAAACGGTCCAGGGATGTTCCTGACCAGAGACACCAGCTGGTCCTAGACCCACACGGTCCAGGGATGTTCCTGACCAGAGAGACACCAGCTGGTCCTAGACCCACACGGTCCAGGGATGTTCCTGACCAGAGACACCAGCTGGTCCTAGACCCACACGGTCCAGGGATGTTCCTGACCAGAGACACCAGCTGGTCCTAGACCTACACGGTCCAGGGATGTTATGACCAGAGACACCAGCTGGTCCTAGACCCACACGGTCCAGGGATGTTATGACCAGAGACACCAGCTGGTCCTAGACCCACACGGTCCAGGGATGTTATGACCAGAGACACCAGCTGGTCCTAGACCCACACGGTCCAGGGATGTTATGACCAGAGACACCAGCTGGTCCTAGACCTACACGGTCCAGGGATGTTATGACTAGTCGCACACGTTCTTGTCCCTCTGAGAAAAGCATTGCAATATACATCGCGAGCACACACCATGAACTAATGATGGGAATATTCATGAATTAGGCCATGCTGTTAATAGGGCTAATTAACCAGCGTTAAACAACGTGTCAGCAGCGCTATTCACACGTCAGTAACTGCAGTTAGAGGACCTGTTTAAGGGTTTTAATTAGAATATCAGTGTTTCCACGAGGATGGAGTTGAAGCAGTGGAGGTGAAATGGATTTTTTTTCTGCTTGCAATTTTTTTGGTGTGCTCGCAAAGCACACCCTGCGGGGAGGTTTGTGTGTGTCTGCCGGCAGCAGAAGGACGCACATACAGTAGATCTGTGCACAGTAATGAGCAGGGGAAATATGGAGAGATTGAACATATTACAAGTATAATCTTTAAAACCATTATTTACATTTATTTAACAAAAAATATATTATATCAACAACCACCCTATACAGTAAAATCACATTACACAAATACTACAACCATCGAAAAGGTCTGAGCCTCCCTCCCCTCTCCACGTCACAAAGGCTGTAGCTGGACCATAAAGAGGCCATGCCTCTATTGAACACGTTTTGGGGCTCTAGAGTCAATAATGGCGAAGCTACTGAAATTGTTGCTAAAAAAAAAATGTATATTGACATTTTTGCTAAAAATAAATTCCTTAAAAATAAGTAGATATATTTTTCAAAACTTAAGGTTGCAGTACGACCATAAAGAGCCCATGCATATTTGGAAAACGTTTTGGGGATCTAGAGTCAATAATGGCAACGCTATTGAAATTTTACAATTTGTGATTGTTCCTAAATAAAAAATCCTCAAACATAAGAGGAGATATATTTTTAAAAACGAAAGGTTGTAGTAGGAC
>OOFH01113044.1:0-10822 GCA_900323355.1 Merlangius merlangus | reverse complement strand
GGCCACACAAGAGAGAGAGAGAGAGAGAGAGAGAGAGAGAGAGAGAGAGAGAGAGGGTAGAGGGACTATAGAGAGAGAGGGACTATAGAGAGAGAGGGACTATAGAGAGAGAGGGGAGAGAGAGAGAGAGAGAGAGAGAGAGAGAGAGAGAGAGATAGTAGAGGGACTATATAGAGAGAGGGACTATAGAGAGAGAGGGTAGAGGGACTATAGAGAGAGAGGGTAGAGGGACTATAGAGAGAGAGGGTAGAGGGACTATAGAGAGAGAGGGTAGAGAGACTATAGAGAGAGGGTAGAGGGACTATAGAGAGAGAGGGTAGAGAGACTACAGAGAGAGGACAGGGGGGATCGGGGGATGAATACATAGCACTGGGCAAGCGGCAGTCCTCCGGTCCTGTGGAGCGTGACAAGCCGAGCTGGCACATGCTAATAAAGGGCGACCCAGCCACCGCTCAATCACTTTGCACCGTTGGAGACCCCGCGTGTACAAGACACCAGGATACAGATACGACCCCACCGCGCACCCTCTGTCTCTCCTTCGTTTCCTTCGTCCTCACCGTGACGTACGACGAGCGCAGCCGCCCGCCTGCAGCACGTTGAAGCTCTGGCGACAGGAGCCAGTCTAGACGGGTCGGAGGCCTTATCGAATGACGGGACGGTAACACGGAACACCGAAAGGGATGGCAGTTTTCCAACACCGATCGACATGAGCGGCGCTCAATACATCTCCCCAAAGTCCAACAACCAACATCAACAGCCAGGCTCGCCTGTAATGCAATCCACTTCACACAGACAGGTATCCAATTGTAATAAGGCGGCAGGTTCTGAAGTCCAAACAACATTGATTTTGCGGCGACCCTTTTGGGAATGAGACGGAGGGCGTCTTCTTAGGCTGGATCCACTATCCACTCCTCGACGTTAGGATCTATCTCAGGGCGGGGAGCAGGCCTCCCCTCCAGGTGAGAGGCTATAAAGACGCCATGACGCTCATGTTTTGGTTGCAACCACAAACACTTTGCTGGTCGAAAATACATTTTTGGAAGACACAAGTGGGACTGAGATTAAATGTCTATGTTTTGAGCAAAAATGGCTAAATGGCTATTTATTACTATTTAATTATTAACCATTTTATGTTAAAGGTCCCATGACATGCTACTTTATTGATGCTTTAATATAGATATTAGTGGGTCCAAAACACAGTATTTGAAGACGTTCACGAAATTCAGCCCTGGTGCAGAATTACAGCTACTAAGTGCCAGTCGCACATTGAGCTTTCCCCATATGCGCCGTTTGTATCGCGACCGCACGGACTTCAGCGGGGGTTTCATTCTGTCTGGGCACGGCACCTTCTCAACGAGTAGGTGCGCCTGCAGCCAGAGGGGGCGCCAAAACACCAATTCCTCACACAATGTTATGTACGTCATTGAAAACCGCTAAGCAGCGCTTTTTTTTTCTTTTCTCGTGCCGCCCCCCATGTGATTTGGCGCCCCCCACAAATATGACGCCCCGGGCGGCTGCCTGGTTCGCCTGTCCCTAAAACCGCCACTGTCCGGCGGGAAACAATCTTGGGCAACAATCCCTTTCTCCTCCATGTCGCGGTTTATGTACTTCAGGGAGTCAAAGCCAAAGTACCTTTCCCCCAATTCCTTCTCCACCATAGCTGAGATAACCCCTACTACAGTCTTGTTGTGAAAATACCAGAGACACCGACGAAAACCAACGAGTTGTGCGCCATGACACCAACAGCAGAACGGTCATCCAAAAAACAGAAATAAAAGAAATGTAAAACACTTCCGTTAAAGTGTGTGTAAACACACACACACACATGTGGCGCTCGCACGGTCATAGCTCAATGTCTCATTGGCGGGCCAAATTCTCTGGGCGGCCAAGGCAGAGAAAGGGGAGGAAGCTTGCCCCTTATGACGACATATGGGGCCACATTCCAAACCGGCGCGCCTAAGCTTCCATTTTTTCAAAGCCGAGCAGGATACCTAGTGCTCATTTTACACCGAACCCATGTTTTAGCCACTGGTAGACCATAGGCAGGCTATGGGAACTCAAATGAAGGTTGGAAAACCTCATAAAGTGAGATTTACATGCCATGGGAATTTAAGAAAACTAAACCCCATTGGACAAGGAAATCTGACGTATTGTATCTGCCCACGTGCATTTCCCGAGAGGGTGATTTATTGTAAACAATTGTGTTTGAATGGCAACCATGAAAGTGCTCTTAAACAGATGTCATAATGGGGAAATAGGTTTCAAAAAAGTCCAGAGTAATGACGTCTTACCAACAACTCCTGACTTCCACCGGCCCTTTTTCTTCCTCGTCATAAAGCATACAAACAGTTTAAAAAAAGATTAAAAAAATATATGTTGGTTGTTATTTTAATACAACGATATTCCAACTTCAAAGTCTACAATCCAGACACAAGGAAAAGGGAAGGAGTTCAGCTTTCTAGGGTGGCAAACTTTGGCCATCTCGTTGGTGGGGCAGGCCCACCATATAGCTAAATATGAAAGGGTGTTTCTGGCACAGGCTTCCTGTACTTTCATAACAACACTTAGGAAAAATAAGACTGCATTTTTTTGGTTTAAACAAGGTAAGGTAAAAAGCATTCATAACCTGGCTGGGAGGCATGCTCTCAGGATCCAGTTCCGAAGTAAATAAGATTAGTCTTGGCGTGATTCAGAAGCAACGATTCAGCTGCATGTAACTGAAGCTACATCTTTCAATGCCTACATTTAAAATTGATGGGAATCTCATCAACATGACACGTGGGTGAAATAATGGCCCGTATATATCACACCAGAACCCTTAACACACAATGGGGTCCCAGCCATTCTTCCCTAGCCCTCCTGGTTGGTTTGATAATGTCTACATTTTTTTTCTAAATGGACCAAGCTTTTTGGATTTTCCTCACGTTGAGACAGCTTTAAAGATATCAGCCAGTATAGTTGGAGCACGTCGATGATGCTACCGAGTCTTGGGAAGGTACAGCTGCGATGGTGTAAACCATGAGCTGATTCATGGACAGACTGGACACCAGGTGCTGCCGACTCAATCCCACAAACTGGTTATACAATGTAATTAATCAGACGTCAATCTACCGCCTGCTCCTAGCATCATAGACCACAGCCTGGAGCCCAGCTGATAGAGACAGCCCAAACCACCTGACCGCTGACCACTATATATAAGGGTGGATCATGATGCTCACATCTAGGGGCCCCAGCCAGCAGCGTAACATAAAATCATGTACTATTTATATTTTTAATCATGTCGCAATTTATGCTTCTTACACTTTTATTAAAGAAGAACTTGAGGAAATTTCCACCTCAAACCTATTTTCAGATAATCTTTGGTCTAAAGAGGGAGAGGTCTTCAACAGGACCCGAAAATATACAGACACTTATCTGAAGTTTGGGTTTACCTTCAAGGAGACAGGTGGCATTGAATTTCCAATGTGTGTCATTTGTTCTACTGTGCTGTCAAACAAGTCTATGAAGCCATCAAAGCTGTCTCGCCACTTGGAGACAACCCACAGCCACATAAAAGACAAAACAATTGAATACTTCCAAACCTGTACTAAATCCCTCCAAGGCCAACAGACATTGATGAAAAAAAACAGCCAAAATTGTGAGCTAGCTTTGAAATACTCTCAAGTTGCTCTTCAGGTAGCCCAGAAGAAACAGCCTTGAAAAGGATTTATATTGCCTTCAGCAGCTGACAGATGTATTACAATGTATGGGAATGACGTTAATAAACTGAAAACTGTTCCTTTGTCGTACACAACCATTGCTCGCCGTATTGGCGAGATGGCATCAGATGTGAGGGCGCAACTGATAGAGAAGTGGAGCTGGCAGATGCGTTTGCATTACAGCTGGATGAATCAACGGATGTTTCAAAGGATGCGCAGCTTTTGGAGTTTGTGAGCTTTGTGGATCAAAATGAAATGCAGGAGGAATTTTTGTTTTGTAAGTGCCTTCTGGACAGACAACAAGTGCTGATATCTTCACAGTGATTGACGCTTTCTTCAGAGAAAATTACATTTCATGGGCAAAATGTGTTGCACTGTGCACCGCTGGCGCAAGAGCCATGGCTGGATTAAAAAGTGGCCTAATCGCGCATCTCAGAGTTGTTGTTCCAGAGGGGATTTGGATGCACTGCATGTTGCACAGAGAGTCACTTGTTGCCATTGACATGAGCGCTGAACGGTCTGATGTCATGGACTCTGTTGTGAAAGTTGTGAATATAGTCAAGAACAGTGCTTTGCAAACACAGCTCTTCTGTAATCTCTGTGCTGCTGAAGGAGAAGAGCACACTGGGCAACTGTACCATTCTGAGTAGCGCTGGCTTTCACGCGGAACAGTAGCTGCGTTTCCATCCCCCTGATCTTATGCGAATTTTGAAGTATCGAATCAGTTAACGGTGATGGAAACGCCAAAATTTGCATAAAAATCCTCTAATTCGCAAAAAAGTTTATCCGCTCGCTTGAGGTGGTTTTTGAGAAATGCGAAAGAGAGTAAATGCTTCGTGAAAAAGTTCAGAAAATGGAAGGAGTGTGTCGGGAGGAAATATTTTCCATGTTTCCATCAGTGGATGAGCTGGGAGATTCTGCTGTGCTCTCGCCTCCCGTTGCGCTCCATGGTCAATTTAGCAACTACTTTCCTGAGGCCAACTCCTGGCGCAGGGACAAGCCATGGATACAATTTACATTCAGAGACAACGCAGCAGACGGCGCACGCCTGGCGGTGACAGAGGAGGATCAGCTCATTGAACGGTCCACTGACAGCACGTTCCGAAACATATGCGAAACTAAACCACTCACCAAGTTCTGGATATCTTGCCAGAAAGACTTTCCACAACTGGAAGGAAAAGAAAGGATGAGCCTGTTGCCCTTTGCTACAACATATCTTTGTGAAAGTGGATTTTCCTCACTCACCTACCTGAAAAACCAATACAGGTCAAGACTGCAGCCAGAGCCCGATATGACTCTGCCTGACAACATCCATACGTCCAAGGTTGGAAAACTTGTGTGCCGCTCATCAGGGTCAGACACCTTACTAATGTGGGAGTATGTATGCAATCCATAGATGGTTTGAGGATTCGCTGCCCATACTACATGTATGTATAAAATGAAAACATGAATATGTCAATGATGTTCTGATAAGCATCACTGATTTTTGTTTCCACATTCATGTTTTAAAAATGTCCATTTGATTAGTTCTTATGCATGATTAGATGCAATTGACAGACATTGTTGATCTTGGCAGGAATCTGTGTATTATGTTATGTTTACGAATGGCAGTGGCATGTCCACCCTACTCACTGTACCTTGCACATGTTTAAAATAAAAACATGAATATATGAACCTGTGTAGATATAACAAGGTACATTTATAAATGGCACTATAGGACAAGTTTAATATTTAAAACACAATTTTATACAATATATAAGTAGGGGGTCCCCGCTACATCTCACCGTCAATTTGGGGGTCATTGCCCTGGAAAACGTTGAAGACCTGATGTAGGCAATTTTTGAAATTTCTCCAGTTTTGATTGTCATCTCAAGGGAACTTGCCTGGTAAAATATAGGTTTGATATTAATAGAAAAACAATCTCAGCACTTCCCCATCCAAATCTTCTATATAGCACTGAGCTACACACTGTACTCCAACACAACAAACTCTCCTCACTCCAGCACTCACTCGTATTTCCACCGTTCTCCTCTCAATCCCACAACTCAACAATTGACTCAACTCATGACTTCTTGTTGAGCAAGACTTGGTTGGACACAGTAACACACAGACAGTGATCAAGGGAAAGGGAAATAAACAAGGTGTATTACTCTGTAGGGATCCTTTCCATAATATTAGAATGAAGTTAATTACCAAAACTAGCCCTTAAAGAAGACATACATTCTGGGGGCGGTGGCCCCTAAAGGTGACATTGCAGCCCATATTAAAATAATTAAAGGGTCAAATAGGTAGCATTTTATCACTAACATAATAAAATAAACATATAAGTACATTTAAATATAAAAATGGGTCAATACAATGGATACATCTTTATTAAAGAGATAATTTTCAAAGGATTACACTCATTTATTTCAGGGGCCTTTTATTTCACAATGCCACATTTATTTCCTTGCTGTTTTTATTTCTATCAGTTAAATCATATGCAGCCCATTCATATACAAATTATCTTACAGATCAGACCAAAGCAAAAGCACCAGAACAGCACTGAATCACCTAATAAACAGAAGCACTGAGTACACTAGCAGCCGCAACATTTCTAGCGGATGGTCCACAAAGTCTGTACTACTCATGGGAAGTCCCTACTGTACTCCTCATATACCTTACTGTACTATTCATAGACCTTACTGTACTACGGGATAGACCTTACTTTACTGCTCATGGATCCATTTTCCAACCATGTCTTTGGGTATGACTAGCTACAGCAGATTTGAACCGGAAGAACGTATCTATTATGACACCTTGGGGACTCTGACACCTTGGGGACACCGCCGTGAGTAACATCCTGTGGTCTCCCTCATCTCGTGATATGGCAGACGGGGCTCACACCAGGCCACTTGGAGCATGAAGACTCTGTCCCATTATCCTAATATTTTGTCAAATCTCGCACACTACGCGCGTCGGGTCCTATATTCAACTTTGTCTGGCAAAATCGCATGTCTTGAGCCTCCCACACACCTAGCAAATCTCAGAGATGACTTTAGCCCGGATTGCCAATCACAGTATTTCTCAGACTAAAACACCATAGTCTAGGTTTTCTACAAAGGAAATAACTGTATATCTTGACGGCTAAGATATTATTAGTTGTGATGGCAGGGCAAGTTTAGGCCTTCGCACATTGCTGCATTGTATGGGATGCTTCAAATTACAATTGCTTTGTTGTTAATAATGTAGTTTCATAAGATTGAGAATTGTGGACTGCAGTCATATGAAGCTGCAAGTTAATCAGAAAATTTGCCAAACTTTTTGCCAACCTTATCAGCATGCACATGAGTTCAGCCTATTATCTGTAATGCATTTTGCTTAATGAACAACAAAATGCATTGTCAATGTTGGACATTATAACATGATAGGCTTTCTTTATTTAGGCAAAATGTTATTGAATAGAGAAAAAGGACCAACCTGTGGCACTTATGGTTGAGCATAAAAGCAAACACCTTCTGTAATCAAATTTGCAACATAGATGACATCCATACCCCTTCAGACACAACAAACATGAGGCTGGTTTTCAATATCATTATAATGCTAGGCAATATTGAACTTAATATGAGTAAGCTGTACGATAATTCCATATTCAAAGTGTAAATAGTCCCGCAATGAAATGGAAATTAGGCTGCACATTTAGAATGAACATAATTGCTCCAAACATATCTGTAAATACAATAAATATACACCTTCTCCAACAAACAAACAAGAGAGCAAACAAACGTTTAACAGCACACTGTAGTTGGAGCTAAAAGACAACAGGAGAGGCTCCAGAATAAATCCTCTAGGCAGGGTTGATATGCTCACTTTGACTTTGGGTGCCCTGTGAAGGACCTGGACTGAATGGACTGCTCCTGGGTTTAGACTGTTCCTTCTGGGCTCAATTATCCATTTGCTGGAACTGAAAGTACGCTCCCAGCCAGCACTAGGTTCAGCAATGCCGAGGTCTCTCCTGGCGAGCTCTCTGAGCCTTGGGAGCGTGCGCTTCTACTTCTCCCTGTAGGCGAGACGCTGGTCATCTTGGGGGAGGGAAGGTATGCAGTCATGTACTTCATTCACTTCCTGCTAGTCTGCAGTCGTGTTGGCTCACTCAGCAAAAATGTTCTCTCACTCTCTTGTCCCGCTGCCCGCCATCTGAGGAAGATAACGTCCTAGGGACACACTTTCATTAAATGGTTATAAAAGAGAAAAAGCTAATTTATGCAGAAAAGTCTTCCACGGCTGATCTCCTCTGTCCTTGGCCCTGGACTATGGTCCTCTGGAGAGAGGGGGACTAACAGGGGGCTGGCAGCTGCAGCGCTTCTCACCTCCCTGACTTGACTCTGGTGCTGGATACCGTCTTTCACGGTGAGTGTCTTCCTGCTCTTGTCAGGCAGCAGTTGCTTAGAAGGTAGAGCGGGCTGGTAACCGTGAGGTCGCTAGTTGGATGCCCGGCTCCTCCTAGGTGTCCCTGTGCAAGGCACCTCACCCCTAACTGGGTGAGGCCTGTCACCCTGCCGTCAGTGTGTGAATATGTGACTGAATGGTTGTAAGACGCGTTGGATAAAAGCATCACCCAAATCCCCTTAATGTGAATGTTGTTTGTGGGGCACAGGAAGGTGGAGCTCTTTGGGGGAGGGGGTGGGGTGTTGAGTGGGTAAAGGGGTGTGTCATGTCATGAATTGGCTGTGTCCTGTTATCTGGGAGTCCTTAGATAGAACCTCCTCCCACGTCGGCTGAGTTCCACGGAGAGCCGGTCATGGCCGTGCCCTGCCTTCAGCCTATCACTCGACCTGCCATCTTCTAGCCTCGTGTCAAATCGCGACGTGTGACACATGGGTGCAGTCGGTGCATTTACGCGTGGGCCCATGCGTCTGAAGGGAAGGCGAGCCCCCTGTCACACTGTCGCCCTGGTTGAAGGGGGTGTGCAACGGCTGCTTTTCAGCCTATGTTGGCTTCTTTTCCGCACCACACACGGCCTGTCGATGTGGGCGAACAGCATCTGCGTCCACTTTTCAATGAACGCGCCTGGGCTAAAGTAGTAAACCCTTGGCCCAAAACTATATGAAAGGTCCGCACAACAGCGGTAATTTATTCTTCTCCCGACAGGACCTGTTTTGGGGTTGTTCAATGTTGTGTTACAATTTTTGCTTGAAAGTGACAACTTCTCTTGTAGTTTCTGAACAATGGCGATTCAAACGGATATTGTATTATATTGTAATACTGTGTTATTCTAAATTATGAATAAACCTTGTAGTTTGTATTGTCTACCATGAGCCATTGTGAACTAATATTATCTTTTATTTATTACACAAAATTAAAAAGTAGTTTTTAACTGCCCCACTAAATCACCCACACATAATGACTAGAGAACAAAGGCTGCACCTACGCTTATCGTTGGGTCACACGGGCCTATAACTCAATCCATCTCTACTACCTCTAGGTGCCTCTGCATAAATTCAATCCTATTTTAACTCGGAAACCTCCGCATCACTTTCTAATCACTGATCAGGGCGCTGGCTGAGGCTGTGGAACATCCTGTTCTGATTAGACCTGCTCGCTGGGAGACCATAAAAATAACCGTGAAATCAGTGACAAATGACCTCTTTTGATAAGCTCCTGCGACCACTGCCTCGCTCTCGCCTGGAAATTGAAACACGCATAGTGGAAGTGGTAGGCAGTGGAGGAGGTCCAATGAAGTGTTTGTTTCTCCATGTTGAGCCCACAATTACACATTTATTGTTGTGTTATTTACCTTGAGAAAACGACATATTATGCAGTTTGAGTGATACATACTGTACATACAAACAACATATATATAAAATACAATCATATATATGGTTTAGATGTGACATCTCCCTCGTCATCTTATATCAAAAGGCGTCATGGAACAGGGAACCAAGGGGGAAAAATTGTCCCGATTACATTATTTCTAGTTGCTTATTACTAGTAGTACACGTTATTTAATAGTAGTTATCTATTTGAGTGCTCATTTCATTATCTGGTCCAAAATGTCTATCAATCTCCCCATAAAATTGGTTCTAAGGTGGTGGACAGATCTGAAGAAGGGCTGGCATTCCCCATTGGATTTGTATGATCCAATAAATTGAATATTCAACCAAAATGTATTTTCGAATAACACAGTATTATTGCCTTTAATAATAAGTCCTACTAATAAGTTATCGCCTGCATTTGTAGTCATTTATAAAGTTCAATCATGTGGCTCCCTAATGACATAATTTCAGATAGGGCTTTGTTTTTGGATCAGTGAGGTATGGAATGTTAACCTAATATATTTTTTGATGGTATAAGTTGCCGTGGTTGTGAAATAAAAACTAATCTCATGAAACAAATTGAATAAACTCATGTTGGTTCAGGGCGACGAATCGATTCCTTTCCTCTAAATGTTGGTCATTTACAACCCCTGCATGCAGCCATGATGCGGCTCTACACTATGATCACTTAGCGGTTGATATACAAAACCTGTTACCAAAGACATGAGGCAAAACCTGAAATTCCGCGAGGTAACTTGCGCGTCCATTTTTTTTTTTATACTGCAGTTAACCCATCTCTGCTCAGGCAGCGCATGGCAACACTCGTAAGCCTATGATTAAAATCCCTCTGGAAACCATGGCAACAGAGCACATTCTTCTATTTTTTTCCTCGTGGTTCCCGGAGCTTGGTTGGTCACAGGGGGATGAACGCCGGGGAGGCAGAGTATCAATGGCTCAGTCTCCTGGCCGGTCAGAGGTCAGGGGTCGCCCAGTGTTTTGGGCAGGGTGCACATGTAGGAGGAGTAGGAGAGAGATGATCCCTGTCAGGGAATGAATTATGAGGCTGCATAAAGGAAGAGTTGGGATAAATATCGTTTTTGTTCACACAGAAGGATTTTTACTTTGAAGAACAGGTAGGATACGTACGCATTCCTTATACATGAAAAGGCTGATTATTATTCAGATCACAGAATAAGATCATCAGGAATAATTATCAATATAATAATAAGAGGAATAATAATTGGTATAATAGTAATGCAAAATTAAAAAAAGCATTCAATCTATAATATCATAGATAATATATATGATAATATAGGCCTATAATTATTG
>OOFH01113042.1:0-10199 GCA_900323355.1 Merlangius merlangus | reverse complement strand
TGATTAGTTCGGAAGTAACATTTGACACTGTCGTTTTTTATCGGTCACCAGCATAAAAACATAAGGGGTAACACTGTCGTTTTTTGTTGGTCGTTGTCAAATAAAACATAAGGGGTAACACTGTCACTTTTTATCGGTCGTCATGAAAAAAGACATAAGGGGTAACACTGTTGTTTTTTGTAGCTCGTTGTCGAATATAATGTAAGGGGGTAACCCTGTCGTTTTTTATCGGTCGTCGTCAAACAAAACATAAGGGGTAACACCGTCTTTTTTTATCGGTCGTCATGAAAAAAAACATAAGGGGTAACATTGTCGGTTTTTTATTTGTCGTTGTCAAATAAAACATAAGGGGTAACACTGTCGTTTTTTTACACTCGTTGTTGAATAAAACGTAAGGGGTTACACTGTTGTTGTTTTTTATCATCGTTGTCTAATAAAACATAAGGGGTAACACTGTCGCTTTTTATCACACATCATGAAAAAATTCATAAGGGGTAACAATGTCACTTTTTATCTGTCGTCATGAAAAAAGACATAAGGGGTAACACTGTCGTTTTTTGTAGCTCGTCGTCGAATAAAACGTAAGGAGTAACACTGTCGTTTTTTATCGGTCGTTGTCAAATAAAACATAAAGGGTAACACCGTCTTTTTTTATCGGTCGTCATGAAAAAAAACATAAGGGGTAACACTGTCATTTTTTATCGCCGTTGTCTAAAAAAACATAAGGGGTAACACTGTCGTTTTTTATTGGTCGTTGTCAAATAAAACATAAGGGGTAGCACTGTCCTATTTTATCGTCGTTGTCTAATAAAACATAAGGGGCAACACTGTCGCTTTTTATCCGAGCCAACAAGAAGGTGGTGACAGTTGGGTTTTGCTGATATTTGAGGAGCACTGTTCCTGTTGGCTGACTGAATGGGGACGCAAACCCAAGTCTACAGAGTGTTAATCTATCACCCGAAATTCTACCATTCCACCACCAGGACACAGAAATGAAATTCTTCGGAAGTTATACTTGACCTTACAATTTTAAGAAGAAATAAAGCTGAATATGTTGATGAGTGACCACCTCCATCGCCTGTGGCTTTGTGTTTATGTTGACTCGAACCAGGGTCAACCAAGTGTTAAACCACTCTCTTACCACTACACCACCAGGGCACTGAATTACAAAACCTTTGAAGTTATACTTCACAATACAATACACATGAAATGTATCTAAAGTAATAAGTTCAATCAATAGAAACAGTTTAGTGAACACGGTGGGACTTCAATTGAGAACCTCAGATATCTCAGGCCAGCGCTGTATCCACTATACCACAGAGTCCGATGTTATGATTAGTTCGGAAGTACCATTTGACACTGTCGTTTTTTATCGGTCACCAGCATAAAAACATAAGGGGTAACACTGTCGATTTTTATTGGTCGTTGCCAAATAAAACATAAGGGGTAACACTGGCGTTTTTTTGCGCTCGTTGTTGAATAAAACGTAAAAAAAAAACTTTCGTTTTTTTGTGCTCGTTGTCATAAATATTTCATAAGGGGTAACACTGTCACTTTTTATCGGCCGTCATGAAAAAAGACATAAGGGGCAACACTGTCGTTTTTTGTAGCTCGTCGTCAAATAAAACGTAAGGGTTTTTTATCGGTCGTTGTCAAATAAAACATAAGGGGTAACACTGTCGCTTTTTATGGCATGTCATGGAAAAAAACATGAGGGGTAACGCTGTTGTTTTTTTTTTGGTCTTTGTCAAATAAAAAATGTAAGGGGTTTTTGCGCTCGTTGTCTAATAAAACATAAGGGGTAACACTGTCGCTTTTTATTACACGTCATGAAAAAATACATAAGGGATAACACTTGTTTTTTATTGTTCGTTGTCAAATAAAACATAAGGGGCAGAGGTGGGGGTAAGTCACTCATGTGCAAATCTCAAGTCATAACCTTCAAGTATCAAGCAAGTCCCAAGTCACGAGTCAAGTCATTGCTCAGGTCAAGCAAGTCACAAGTCAAGTCATACAAAAATCTGATGATCCAACCCAGTTTCCACATTTAAAAATCGGTAAAGAGAGTGGTTCATAAGTTGAGTTTTATTTCAACATTAATGATAACAATGTCTTAACATAACAATAACTCAAACTATTGCAAAACATTCCAAAACTATGAGAATAGTTTGAAAAAAATGTTATGATCATTACCTCCAACCTATGAACAGAATCAAATAGAACCTCTAGGTGGCTGTATACGAGAACAGTTCAAGTCAATCAGTCAATCTCGCAGTCACATAGCTTACATTTTTTTGTGGGTTTTGTAGTGACGGATGAAGTTTGATGTTGTGGCGATCGTATCACTGATTTTTGAGCTGCAGACCTTGCATACCGCTGTCCTCTTTTTCTTACTATCATCGACATGTAATGCTTGAACCCAAATTGAATTATTTTTGGTCTTGCCGCCTCCGTGACTGCTGCTCTAATGACCTGCTCACGCAGCGGCAGTTTATCCGTGCAGAGCGCAATCACGATGCGTGCATTCATTGCACTGATGCGTGCATTCATTGCACTGTAAAATCACACGATGATGTTTCAAAATAAAATAATAAATATATATATAAATACAACATAATTTCTAACTTAATCTAACTTTAAAAGTCATTTTGAGTCATCTGTCTCAAGTCTAAGTCAAGTCTCAAGTCATGAAGACCAAGTCAAAGTCAAGCCGAGTCTTTTATCAGTGTTAGTCAAGCAAGTCTCAAGTCCTCAAATTTGCGACTCGAGTCTGACTCAAGTCAAGTCATGTGACTCGAGTCCCCCATGTCTGAATACCATCACTTGACTCATTTACTACACAGGCTGACATTACATTGCTGTCATCGTAAGAGAACCCTTCAATAAGAACGTTAGTAATTACAATGCTAGGTGCTGTATCCGTTTATACTCGGTATCGGCCGATACTCAAGTTCAGGAATTGGCATCGGTATCGGGAAGGAAAAAATGGTATGGGAACATCTGGAACTGTGACAGAACACGTGAGTCTGCACAGCAGGGGGGGCGGCATGCCGGAGCGTCATCCGGGACTCCATTGTGAGGGACCGGAATCCTGGCGCTCCCGGCGTCACTCGTCTGCTGCCTCCTCCGTGACCTTTGACCCCCGCCCGCCCCCAGTGACCGGCGACGTGGGGCCCGTCGCCGGCTTCTGGTCCGCATCCTGGGGTCAGAGGTCATGACTCTCCCACGACCACCAGCCCTCCCAGGAAGAGGAGCAGGAGGGGGAGGAGGTGAGAGGGGGAGGAGGAGGAGAGAGGGGGAGGAGAGAGGGAGGAGGAGGAGGAGAGAGGGGGAGAAGGAGGAGAGAGGGGGAGGAGGAGCCGGGGGCCGTAGAGCTGTGCAGACGCTTGGGCGACTGACAGCAGATGATTTATGTACACACACACACACACACACACACACACTGTGTACATTGCAGACGTTTATTATTAGTTCTGGGAATTTATGGCAGATTCGTCTACGGCTGGAAACCGTTCAGCCTAAGGCACGTCTTCACTTTGTCTTCAGCATCGTTAACTACTTAGACCCTGAAGACAACGTTAAGACGGTCGTCAAGTCGAAATTACGGAATTATACCATAATTAATGTTGATAAAGGGCTACAAAATATTTCTTTACTCTCAAATTATTTCTTTACATTTCAAAACGGACAACAAGTAAAAATGTAATTACAACCAGCTTCATACAAAACACAAAACAAACTTAAAAAAAGGAAAAAACGAACAAAACCGAAATCTTTGGTGAGCAGATGTCCACCAAAGATTTATTATTCCCTTTCTGCTCCTAAATGATCTCAGTGCAGTCTGGGCTCGGTCCAATCAGACGAGAACCTCTGAACTAACTCAGACTAGAGCCTCTGAACTCACTCAGACCAGAGGTTCTGGTCTCTCTCAGACCAGAGGTTCTGGTCTCTCTCAGACCAGAGGTTCTGGTCTCTCTCAGACCTCACTCAGTTCCTCTGAAACCCCTCCAACGGGGTGTCCCTTTATACCGGTTAACAAAACAACTACAATGCTGAGCAGTGAGCTACTTGATGTAGAGCCGGTCTGTCAGGTGGTTCTGAATACAGTCATGGCCTGGCAATGTGCCTGGTCTTGATCCTGATCCTGGTCCTGGTCCCGGTCCCGGTCCCGGTCCCGGTCCCGGTCCAGGTCCCTGTCCCGGTCCAGGTCTTGGGTGATGGATAAGCAGATCCTTTTCACCAGGGGTAAACGCTGTGTCCAATCCTTCCTTCTCAGAGGCCAAACTCAATTTTGTTTCGCCTCTGTTTACTTACTTATATATATTCGGTTAAATAATTTATTAGAATCTGATTCTAATAAATATATATAATTTTTTTTTTTAGATCGACTAGATCAAAGTGGCGTGCTAAGTGCTAGCTCCTCTAGCTAACTCCTAGCTCCTCTGTCTGCGTCTTAATAACTTTGTGTAGCTGTCCACTCCTGTAGGAAATAAAATGTAATAATACTTTAAAAAAATTAAAAAAACTTTAAAAGCATGTTGGTCCCACGGGGCTGGTGGTGGTTAAAAGAACCAGCGCTCCTCCAGAAGGCACCACGTCAAAGAGAGGGACTGGGGGCAAACAAGGTCATCAGTGGAGGGCCCAGATCAGGGGGGCCCCTAGAGACCCCCGTAGAGGGCCCAGACCAGGCCCAACAGGGCGACCAGCAGCGGTGTGGCGGGCCCCGGGGCCCGGCCCCCAGAGCTCTTGTAGAAGGAGATCCGGTCCTCCAGGCCGGGGTGGACCTTCTGCCGCTCGCTGATGTAGTTGACCAGCACCGAGATGTCCATGTCCCCTGGAGGGCAGAACCACAGAGGGGTCACAGACCAGGTCAGGGGCCAACAGGGTGGCAGTGTCGCCAGATTGGGCCGGATTACCCGCCCAATCTGGCAACACCTGTTGCTGGATCAGAGGTTCTGCTGTAACGCAGTGGGACAGCTGGACCCGAGATAAGCAGCACGGGTTGCCAGATTGGGCGGGAAATCTGGCCCAATCTGGCAACACTGCAGGGGGGCCGTAGAGGGTCCCCCAGGCATGAATAGCCTTCATAACGTCCAAACCCTCCAGTGATGGGGAGTTGGAATGCCGAGTCGCCGTAGTAATGCGGGGTAAACAATTAAAGGGCCAGTACCCATATCTTGTGGTGTCTGGTGAAATCCGGTTTACACAATTACATTTTTAAACATGTATTTAACGATTTGTATTCTGGTGTTAAACATTACAGGGTGATTGTTGACGAAGAAAAGAGATGGATTGAATCTGAGGGGTTGGCGGCTCGTTAACTCCTTATCGCCAAAGAAGCCCAACGACATTCTGCAGTACAGACAGGAAGGAACAGCTGGAGTCGGCTGAGGGCTGAGTCTACTTTAGATAGCCGATTGTTGATTAGACTCTACTACAGTTGTGTGTCGAGCCTTTCCAACACAGGGTGTTTATTGTCTTCGCTCTCTCTTCCCCCTATGTTGGTCTTTATGGACACATGATGTAACAGCTCACAGTTAGTAGTTATTAGCATTTAAGAGGTTAAAATTGGAAGATAAATTAGCCATCAAACAACTTGGCCCGAACAGACCGGATATTTACATTACCCAACAAATTAAGGATAGGGGGAAAACGTACAACAGAACTGAGCATGGTATGAGAAGAAAAAATGTGGGTGCTCAATAAGACACACTGTTGTTTGTTTCCGATGTCTACTTTTCCAAGCAAGTGTGTGCACAGGACAAGGGGACACATGGATGACGGGTGTGAGTAATGTGAAGCACTTTTCAGAACGAGCTAAGAAACATGAAACAAGCAAAGCACATTTACATGGTCCAATGAAACTTGCCATGCTAGGTCAAGTTAATATTGCTGCGCAGCTGGGCGAGGTTGTTTCATGTCAGTGTGAGGAATCACAATAAGGAGTTCGACAACAACCGGCACTTTCTCTCAAAGCCCATTGACTGTACAACTCTGTGGAGCATTCTAACTGGCTCTCAGAGGACATAACGAGTGAATCGTCAGATAGACCTGGTGTCTTCCTGGGCCTTCAAAAGGTACGTCCAACCGCAATCAGAATGAGAGTGTCGATTGCATGCTTGCTGTAAATTCAGAGACGCATTATACAGGATCTGAAAAAGACAGAATTCCTGGCAGGGCAGGCCGATGGAATGACTGATGTTTCAACCCATTGTGTATTCGTTGTTGTGTTTCGTTACATAGACGAAGCCAACAAGACGCAGGAGAGATTTCTTTAGTTTCAAACAAATTAATGGAGGCACGACCGCAAAGGCCATCTCTAATGTACTTCTGCAACAATTGGGTGTTGTTTGTTCAGCGGAGAATGAGGTCGACAGAGACAGGCTGATGATGGCACAAACATATGATGGAGCGAGTGTGATGCGAGGGGCGACAGGTGGAGTGAGGAGGAAGGTTCAGGACATTTATCCCAATGCCCACTTCATACACCGATACGCATGCGACTGAATTTGGTTATGCAACAGGCCGTTTCCTCAATTACCCCTGTAATTGAGGAATTGAGCGTGGCTTCTTCTCTGACATCAGTGGTTTTTCTTCCTTTTTCTCACGTTCCCCAAAGAGAACTGCCACTTTGAACAGCATCATAGCGAGGAGGTTGCCACGCACATCCCAGCAAGCTGGAACTTTCCTAGTTGCAAAGTCAGTACAGTGTGACTTTCAATTTAATTCTCTGTAAAATTATCTTCTTACTTTAATCAATTCTTTATTATTGTAAAACGGCGTGGTCTCCCCCATTTCATGTTCCATGCTAGAGCCAGCATGTGACATATGGGGGCTCGTCCGGGATCAATTTTCCAAAATTTGGTAAGGTAACTTAATTGTAAGTATGCTTTGTTTTGACTTGCCTATATAGTTGAATTGGCTTTTGGATTGGACTGACGGGAATAAATTGCGAATTGCAGTCAAATTATCAGAAAATGGGGAGACCCACGCTAAATTTGTAGTTGGTAAATGATCAAGTCAAGTCAAGTCAAGTTTTATTTGTATAGCACAATTTTACATGCGGCTGAGCCGCAACCAAAGTGCTTCACAGGTGTGAAGATACACAATGAAAAATTAAAAGACAAAGACTCTAGGAGTTAAAATAGGATAAAATAAAAGAGAAATTTAAAAGGTAACTATGGGACACTATTTGCTGGCACTTGAAAAAGGAAACGCTAATCGAAGGCCAGTGAAAAAAGGTGGGTCTTTAAATGAGATTTAAAATCATTTAGCGACTGGGCTGCCCGGATGTGTAGGGGGAGGCAGTTCCAGAGTCTGGGAGCTGCCACCGCAAAGGCTCTGTCCCCCCTGGTTTTTTGCCTGGTCCTGGGCACCTCCAACAAAAGTTGGTCCGCTGACCGCAGTGCTCTAGAAGGGATGCAGTGGTGGAGAATATCAGAGAGGTAGGTGGGGGCCAGACCATGGAGGGATTTGTAGACTGTCAAGAGAAGTTTGAAGTCAATGCGGTAGCGGATGGGGAGCCAGTGAAGTGATGCGAGGACCGGGGTGATATGATCGCGCTTTTTTGTACAGGTGAGGAGTCGGGCGGCAGAGTTTTGAACTAACTGCAGGCGGCGGAGTTGTGACTGATCAATGCCGGTGTATAGAGCATTGCAGTAGTCCAGTTGTGATGTTATGAAGGCGTGGATGACTCTCTCTAGGTCTCTCTGGGGCAGGTAGGCTTTTACCTTGGCTAGGGTTCTCAGGTGGAAAAAGCTTTTTCTAACCACAGCGCTGACCTGCTGCTGGAACTTAAAGGCACTGTCAAAAATCACACCCAGATTTCTAACAGAAGGCCTGATGTTAGAAGCGAGAGGGCCCAGGGCATCGGTGTAGAAGGCCGGAGAGATTTTGCCAAAAACAATGGCCTCAGTCTTGCTCTCATTGAGGTTGAGGAAGTTTGCACCCAACCATGCCTTGATGTCAGCCAGACAGTCAAGCAATGGAAGGAGTGCAGCCTGCCCATCAACCTTTAGGGGGAGATACAGCTGGACATCGTCAGCAAAGCAGTGGAAAGAGATGTTATGTTTGATCATGATTTCCCCTAGGGGTAAAACGTACAGCAGGAATAGAATGGGACCCAGTATAGAGCCTTGAGGGACCCCGCAGGTGAGGGGAGCTACCGACGAGATGGAATCTCCAAGCTGAACAGAGAAGCATCTGTTGGCCAGGTAGGACTGGAAGAACTTCAAGGCTGTGCCCTTGATGCCTACAAGATGCTCTAGCCGAGACAGCAGGATCCTGTGATCCACCGTGTCAAAGGCTGCTGTAAGATCCAAAAGCACCAGGATCACAGGGCTACCTGAATCAGCGGACAGGAGCAGGTCGTTTAGCACTCTCAGGAGAGCAGTCTCTGTGCTGTGGGCTGTTCTAAAGCCAGACTGGAATTTCTCATAGATGTTGTTGTTGATTAAAAAGGATTGCAGACGGACATAAACTTCACGCTCAAGGACTTTAGACAGGAAAGGTAGTTTGGAAATAGGCCTGAAGTTTGAGAGAATAGAGGGGTCAAGGTTTGGCTTCTTTACCTTGGGTTTGCAGACTTCATGTGATCTTGATGAGGTTAATCACCGCAACCGGTGATTAACGGGGTCCGAGCAAAATGAAAACTCACGAACAAACTAATGGAAGATATATATGGAAGATATATAAATATGACACATAATTATGAAGGAAAGATGTTGATGAAGATGTTCCCCTTAATGCCATACTGTGCCTCGGCTTTCAGGTGAGTGGGCTGCAGAGCAATGGCCGAATGTCATGTTCAGCTTGTTCATAATGCTCTAATCGGGATTCGAACTCTCAACCAGTACAAGGCATTATCCCATTGAGCCACTGACAAACCTGAACTGTAGCCTCATTCACATGGTCAAAATGTCGATTGATAAGCACACAACTATGGCGACACATTAGTGCCATGAAGCACTAATGTGATAAAACATGCATTCGGGCGTATTATATTATATCAACTGCGAGCTCGCAAATTATCTCTGCGCACGCACGCACAGACACTCAGAGAGCTGCTCCTCGTGCGAGGAAAACCGCTCCTCGAGGGGGGAAATAACTTTGGTCACACAAAACAGCCTCTCGCGCCTAACAACCTCTCGCGAATGATGTTATGCTCTCTCGCTCAAATTTAATTTTGGCTATATGGGGGAGGGAACCATGGCAGGGCGGGCTCTCCTGTGATTGACCATTTCTGAAGAGCGATATTTGATTGACAGCACTCCTCAGACCTCCTCTCATTCATTCTGAAGATTGTCGGTGCCGTTAATGCTTCTTCATAATAGTTAACTACTTCAACGGCACCGACAATGCAATACCCGAGTAGCCTGGCTAACGCCAGACCTCATCTCAATCTACATTGAGAAGAGGTCTGGGAACCACAAGTTCATTTTCTCGTATTTGAGGCGTGGTTTACGATTGCCCAGAGCCGTTTATTGGCCGCTACAAATGTCTATCATATGAGTCTGTACGTAGCTCATGGCCAATCGTATCAATTATACCAGATGACGTATGTAGGAGTGACAGATATTCGATGAGGAAGAAGACGATGGGTGTGTCGAATAGACGTCGCATCGTCTTGCCCTCCCTCCCGATTTTGTGATTGGTTCCCTATCTCAGGCAAAAATCGGATCCATGGATTCCAAGCTGCCTAGCAGCGCAAAATGAAATTGCGCGAAAGGCAGCATGGGTATACCCAGGCTAAAACCCGAGTGGAATCTAGATGGGAAAAGTGTGTCAGTGATCATTCAAAAACACCATGTTATTTTCCATAGACATTTGACCGATGGAACAGGAGTCTCGGAGGCGGGACTTATTCTTTAGGGGTCTATTGACTGTACAATTCAGAATGAATGAGAGGAGGGCTGAGCAGAGCTGTCAATCAAATATCCTGCTTCAGAAATGGCCAATCACAGGAGAGCCCGCCCTGCCTTGGTTCCCTCCCCCATAGTGCCAAAATTTAATTTGAGCGAGAGAGCAGAAAATCATTCGCGAGAGGCGGTTAGGCTCGAGAGGCTGTTTTGTCCGACCGAAGTTATTCCCCCCCGTTGCTTGCAACGAGGTAATGCTCTCGGGTGGCTGTTTTCCTCTCTCGGAGAGCAGCGCTCTGAATGCGCGCGTGAGCAGAGAAGATTTGCGCACTCGCTGTTAAT
>OOFH01113038.1:0-10396 GCA_900323355.1 Merlangius merlangus | reverse complement strand
AAATTATTTTGGGAACACACACTTGCACGTTCTGGAATTACTCTTTTTCAGTTCCAAAAGAATCTCTTAGCCACAATAAAACGAGACCATGTTGGGCTGACAAAAAGCCCTCGAAATCTCTCCATTGGAGCATAAAGCTCTAGATCAGCAGCGGTTGAGATCATTGGACAGTCTGACTCACTCCTTAAGTGATCAAGTGGTCTTCAACAGCAGGAGATTTCACCTAGAGTGGACAAGAACCTTTGAGCTGGGAGTCAAACACCCTAACCTCTATCCTACACTGTGAAAGGCCATGCTTAGATGCTTAATATGCCACATTTATTCTGTGATTTACATTCATCTGGTCGATAGAAGTGTCAAAAAACTGAAACACAGTAAGAATCGTGAAATTATGTATCATAATGAAATATCATTTACACATAATTAGATGCTAACATGAAGGAGAATAATGGAGATTTACTGCATATAAGCATAGAGTAAAAGAGAGAGATAGGAGTTAAGTAACTACTGATGCAGGCAAAATTGATAAAAAATCAGTTTAAACAAATATAACAAGCAACAGATTGCTATACCCTCAATGTGATGATACAGTTAATATTACGAACAAATTCATCACAAAAATGATCCTCTTCCTGAAAATAGCGCAGTCTACCTTTAACACTACATGATGTCAGCAAAAATGCAACATTATTCAGCAGTTTCCAAGAATTGATGATTGCTAAAAGGACTTCCTGCATGATGTATTTATAGTCTCCTCCACTGTCTATAGTCCACTGGGGTTTCGATTGCCGTTACGTCAGAGAAAGAACATCATTTGCAGCCTGATCCTCTATTGATTAATGGTGTATTTATATAAAGGTTAAAACTGCACTGATACCGCAGTTATTGAAGTGTGTGACCAGCTGTGCCCTTCCTGAAAGGAGCCTGCGTTGCAACAAAAACGCTGAGCTCCACAATGCTTGAGGCTTCATTTCCCTCTAGTGGTAGTAATTTAACATTGCACCAATCTGTCCAACCATGCTACAATATTCTAGAACCCATGATAAGGAATGATCCTATCTGAAACCAACGCCAGGGGCAAACAAATTAAATTTGAATAATCTGTTGAAGTAGGCGTACTCAATCTAAAAGTCTGCTGTCTTCTTATACTCTATGTAACGGTTGTTGTTTTTCATGTCTATTTTTATATTCTTCATATAGTTTGTTCTCCTGTTTCCATAGTGACCATGGTGTTTTTCCTGATCGGAACCACGAGTGCTTTAAATTACTCAACGCATGAGAACCAGACTACAGGTAATAAATGCTCACAGATTAACCACTCAATGCATTATATCAGCTCATGCAGTACATGGACAAGTGATTGAAATTAATATAGGCTATGTATCACCAAAAAAGGGAACCAACCAAAACAAGAAATGTGTTGGCAATAGTAAAATTATAGAAACAAAAGAAAAATACAAAATACATAATTAGAGGATGCACTAAAAAGGTAAGTTCGAAGATAATGTGTTCTAAGGTATGTTCTCAGATAGTTTCCTAAATTAAATTGAAAGAACATTATTTTGCCACTTCATTGGTGTAAAAAGTGTCGAAAGTGCATCAAATAATAACCCAGGGTTCCCTAAATGTGTCCAGTATACAGCGAGGATGTGGTGAGGGTTTAGGTACGGGTCGGCACTCTGTTTCTAACACGTCTGCTGTGTGTTTTGTGTGCAGAGAACCCGACGCATCAGGGGGCGCACGTGCTCCCGTCCACGCTGGTCATATCCCTGCTGCTCATCATCCTGGTTCTACTGTCCATCTACTGTCTGAGGTACGCACACACACACATGCACGCACGCACGCATGCTCGCTCTAACGCACACATAGACACACGCACTGTTTGTCATTCTACTGTCCATCTACTGTCTGAGGTACACACACACACACGCACGCACGCACGCCGCTCTCACGCACATACAGACACACGCACTGCTCGTCATCCTGGTTCTACTGTCCATCTACTGTCTGAGGTAAACATAAACTTCTGCACACACAAACACACACACACACACACCCTTAACCAAGGCCTGACTATCTCAGGCACCAACATGTGGCTGTCATTCTGTGTGTGTGTTTGTTGTGTGCATGGGGGACACACCCCCATGCACACACTTTCACACACAAACACATAAACAGACACAGTCGGGGGGGTGCAGTGTTGAGGGAAGTGTTACAAAACAAAGTGGATTGTGGGTAGACAGCTGGTCAGACCTGTGTTAAGGTCCTCTTCAAACAGTCTGACCAGCAAACACACACAACAAGGATCACTCTTCTACTTTCAATGAGGAAAAACAACTTTGTCCCTCTCAGATGGTACATGTATTGTTGGATTCTCCTTTGTTTTTTGTGTCCTTAATTGTTTTGTTATTGTATTGCTACAAATGGGACATATTTGATTGAGGGTGTGTAGAATTCTTGAAATATTGTTTATTATTTTATGAATAGGTTTAAAAACCATCGCAAAGCTCTCGTCACATCGGTGGATAAGAAGATTCCAAATGGCTTCTTGGAGGAACAAGGTATGTTCGTTTTAAAACACTCAGATCTAACTTATTTTATAAAATCAAATTCATTTCAGAAACAACCCTCAGAATGTTGTAAAATGTCAGAACCTGTCTTTTCGTTTTAATAGTTTCTCTTCTTTTTCGTTTCCCCCTTCTCCCTCGTTGTGTCAGTACCCTAGTTGTCCTAGCGCTTAATTTATTCGGAAAGTAACGCGACACTGAGGTCAAGAGAGGTTTAACGACTTCCACCGGGGTCTACGGGTCAAGGAAACTTTATTTTTTTGCTTTCCCAGCACACAGGAGGCCTTATAAATCCCGGCGCCATAGAAACCACTCACTCGCAGCGTTGGGGGAAAAAAAAGGCTGAAATAATAACAGAGAGACGGAATTCACAGTTGAGACATTTTCACACCAAAGCAAAAAAAAAAAGACCATTTTCTTTATGGCTGAAGAAATAGTTTGTGTCAGATCCCTCCAATAGCAGGAAGCACTAATGGCCGCCGGGTCTGTTTACGCAGGTGTTGGGGGGGGGGTGGAAGGGTTTTCTGTGGGGAGACATTAGCATGCTGACCGTAATGTACTCCTTCCATGTGTGCGGGGGTATTTATGTGTGGGAGTCTCCCCGGTGGTCCCCAGGGGAGCAGACGGTGGTGCTCCTGCCCAGGTCCCCCTCCCCGTCCCGGAGGTACTTCCCAATCCCCCTGGACTCCCTGGAGGAAGAGTACCGCGTCCGCTCGGCAGATGACGGCAAGCTCTTCAGAGAGGAGTTCAATGTGGGTCCTCGTGGTTTTGCATGTGCACACACACAAAAACACACACACGCACACGCACACGCACACGCACACATACATTTATATATATCGGTACAGACATACACACCATACACACACACATAGACAGAGATACAGATACAGACACGTACATAAGTGCACATACACATACATGTAGACATATGCATGCATGCACACACACATAAACACACACACAGACATTCATACTGGTATATAAATGTAGACACACACACTGAGCACTAAGCACTGAGCGCAAAGGATTTAAATGTTAATATGAAAATGTTCATATTATGTGTCTGTTGTGTGGTTTTGTGTCGCATTGTCTCCGATGCAAACGTAAACATCTAGCCCTGGCAGGGCTGATGGTGAGAGCTCTAGACACCTGAGCCCCGCCTCCCTCAAGAGAGTGTGTTTGTGTGCCCGCAGTCGCTGCCCTGTTACTACCACCACGGCTCCTTTGAAGAGGCGAGCAGGGAGCACAACAGAGAGAAGAACCGATACCCCAACATCTTACCATGTGAGTGACACACCGCGAATGAGCCCCACTACTCCTACCGCTACTACTACCAAACAGTTCATTCCACTTAAAGAGGAATCAAGCTCTATTTTCTGAAAAAACGCAAATCCCGTACCAATGATGTCGATGGTCCAACTTTGCCAGGGTTGCCTGTTTGTGGCTGGTCGGATTTTTTTTACGACACCCGTATGAAGCAGAACTCTCTTGTAGTAAAACAAGAATGTTTTACTGTAGATCTCGTCGAGTAACAGTCCTTTCGTCTCTATCCCCGCTCCTCAGATGACCATTCCAGGGTGATTTTGAGTCACATCGACGGACACTTGCCCTCGGACTACATCAACGCATCCTACATCGACGTGAGTCAACGTTCACTTCAACATCACTTACAAAGTGTCTCTTCCCAAATCATTGAGAATGGACTCATTTACAAATCTGCATGTTCTTCCATTTCCCCAGGGTTTTAAAGAGAAGAACAAATTCATTGCAGCCCAAGGTAACGTGTATTAAACATTTGTGTTTCAATACAAACAATTCAAATAAACATATAATTTGATTTGAATATGCATGGTTTTATTTATTTCGACCTACTGCCCCCAGGCCCAAAGTTTGAGACAGTGGCTGACTTCTGGCGCATGGTGTGGGAGCAGAAGGTGTCTACCATAGTGATGTTAACCAACCTAAAGGAGAGGAAGGAGGTAAGGCTTTGACTTCCTGTGATGTCACATCTCACTTCCTGTCAGTCAGCACTGACACAGTTGCCTTGCTTGCTCCGATCCTATTTACTCGTGTGTTGTTTATCATACGCTTCTCTACAAAACAAGTTTAAGTGAGGGCCACCCCAGAAGGAGCAGGTAGGGTTAGGACATCTTGATGAAGGATTCCTACAGGTGGAATGATGCACTTTGCAGTTCAAACATGAACCTTTTGGTTCAACACCTTAACCAAACCTGCCTTCAATCATAAAGATCCATGCAGCCTTAATACAGCACTACTACCAGAGATGCCTGGGTGTTATTATGTTCTGTAAGCCTCTTGTAATTATTTATTTGACCTCTATACCATTAGAGAAATCCATACACAGTGTCCCGTGGCAGATTAGCTAACGCTCGCTTTAGATTTAGCCACAAAGGTCTGATCAAGAGGGAGGGGGGGGGGCTGATGGATCAATAACAGAATAATTGTTGATCAGAATCCTCCGAGGCTCCACGATAATTGGTTTGAGGAATGGAATCTCATGAATGATTTGAAACGTTCCGGGATCTCGCAGACTTACGGGAGTTGGAGCCGTGGCCGCTTGATGACTCGTAATAACGCGGAAAAGTACAAATTCAGATTTTTTTTTTTTTCAAGAGTTCAGTTTCTCTGTTACTCCTCTATGGAAAAATCCAGGAACAGAATTAAAATAAAATGTTTTGTTCTTATTTCTATGAGTCACTATCTTCTACTTACCTGTCCTCTGTGATGCGGGAGTTTGAGCAAAAAGGGTCACCGTGTGTGCTCTCTCTCTCTCTCTCTCTCTCTCTCTCTCTCTCTCTCTCTCTCTCTCTCTGTGTCTCTCTCTCTCTCTGTCTCTGTCTCTCTCTCTCTCTCTCTCTCTGTCTCAGAGAGCTGTTGTTATTGTTTCTTCTCCCCCAGGGGGGGTCTTGAAGGCCGTCCTCGGAGTTCATTATTAAAACATTGGAAAAGCCACTCGTACTTTTCCCACAGTCGTTCCACGTCGCTTCAGAGCAACACAGTGAGAGAACTGCTGAGGGACAAATGAAGATAATAAAACAGGACGCATTACGTACCGTCTATGAATACGCATTAATAACAACAACTTTGCTGGTGTCAGCAAGCTAAAGGATTTAGAAAACCTTAGGTTCTCAATATTATTATTTCATCATTCTTTACTTCAATTAACTTTCATTTGTATTATATATAATGTTGACCTTGTGGTAGGCCTCCATACACTCACCCAACACTAAACTGAACTTTTTTTAGTGATTGTGACAATGGGTAATGTGGATCACTCCCTTGGGACATCCTGTTAAGATCCCATGCTCTCCCAAACCCAATTCAATTGATCCATACACTCACTCGGTCAATGACGCGCGCACTCACTCACTCGCTCGCACAGACACACACTCCCATGAGGTGAATCATATCATTGAAAAAAGTAGGCTGTTTCCGTCATGTCTTCAACCAAACCTAGCACATTTAAATGAAACCGTTAACATACAGCTGGCTCCTTTGGCGAATCTGCTGCCCTCTACAGGTTGAAGTGTGTCATCGGTTCACAAAAAGGTCATTGTTTTGGGACCTTAACCGCAGGGATTCAAAATGACTGTCTGCATCACAATGTTTTATATCAAACCAATTAATTCAGACTTGTAGGGAAGAAGAGCCACCTAATAGTGACGCACACTCCGGACCAGCTCGCATCTCAGCTTACCAAGTCCACACAGGCAGATGATAAGGACAGTGATCACCTGGCACCCATCGCGCTCATGTTCCCGCCGTCCGTGATTGAGACGTTCCAGAACCCCTCGGGGAAATCACACGCCGACCAGACGGGCGTCACGCCACGAGCCAACGTCTGCATGCGATCATCACTTACTCATCGCCGTCGCCTTGACAACCGCGGCTCAATGAAGCACCTCCCAAAGAAACCCCGAAACTCGGAATGTGTTTCTACCGGGAGTTGGACGTGCGCGATGATCACCGGCCGCCCTTCCGTCAGAGATGCTCCTCCCGTCACCATTTTCAAATCTAGGCTCAAAACAGAGCTCTTCTCCCCGGCCTTTCCTCCCCTTTTACGACATATCTTTATGTTTTCATGTACTTTCCTTGTTTAAATCGACTTTAATGTGAGTATAATGTATATACTGTTGGTATATAAAGGTGTCTCTGTTATTTTATATGCCTTTTTTGCACAATGTACGGCCCTTTGGCCAGGGAAAACTGTATTTAAATGTGCTTGATAAATACATTTTACTTACTTACTGATAGAAAGATAATTGATTGTCCCCTTGGGGAAATTGTTCTCAGTGAGTAGAGAGATACACATGACCGTTGACCACAACAACAACATACAAACAAAAGACACAACCAAGACAAGACCCCAAAAGCATCTTTCCCAAGTAGTACAAGGACAAACCTCAGGTTGTTGTCTTTTTAAACCAACAATTAAAACCTTATTTTTAGATGTCTGTTTAAAAAGCGGACGGATTGTGGAATGAATGACTGTTTTGTCCTGTTTTTGGAGCAGGCTGGGTATGGAAACCTGCTACCCAGTGGCGGTTTTATGCACGGGCGAACCAGGCAGCCGCCCGGGGCGCCATATTTGTGGGGGGGCGCCAAATCACATGGGGAGGCGCCACGAGCAGAAAAAAAAAACGCGCTGCGTAGCGGTTTTCAATGAAGTACATAACATTGTGTGAGGAATTGGTGTTATGGCGCCCCCTCTGGCCTCAGGCGCACCTGTTCGTTGAGAAGGTGCCATGCCCAGACGGAATACGGAATGAATCCCCCACTGAAGTCCGTAGGGTTGCGGGGGGGGTTGTATCGCGACTGTACGGAAGTCTTGCCCGGGGCGTAACTGGACGTAGAACCGCCACTGCTCCTGCCTTCTGAACCCCAAATCAAACGCCGACATCCACCAACAACATCTCCCAGTAATGTGATAGTAAAGTCTCAATGTATCACATGGAGCCCCTCCCAGTTAGTAGGTGCGGATGCTATAACAGATAACAGTGTCGTGTCCACTCTGCCTGACTCCGCCACTGTGCGATGGGAACCGACTGACTCAGCGGGGCCCGGCTGTGTGTGTGTGTGGCATGGGTGGGACGGGTTTGGGCATGTTGATAGTAAGATGAGACATGACCTTTATCTCCTAAAGTCATCAGTACATTAAACCGGCTACTGCTTGTCTCTTCAGATTTATCCCTGTTTTCTAGTTATTACGATCAACAAATCGGCTACTGCTTGTGTCTGCCCAGGTGTATTAATGTATTATGGTTATTATAATTAATAAATAAGACAGCGCTTGTCTCTGCTCAGGTGTATTTATGTTTTCTAGTTATTATCATTAATTAACAGCTACTGCTTCTCTCTCCAGGTCTATTGATGCATTATGTTTATTATAATTAATGAACAGGCTATTACTTGTCTCTCCGGGTGTATTTATGCCTTCTAGTTATGATCATTAATTAACCGCCACCGCGTGTCTCTCCAGGTGATGGCGATGATCAAGGGGCTGCAGGTTCTGATGGGCCGCATGGAGAGCGTGTTCAACCACGCCATCCGTCACACCATCTACTCGGCCCTGCAGGACTTCGCCCAGGTCACCCTGAGAGACCCGCTGCGCCAGGCCATCAAGAAGAAGAAGAACGTCATCCAGAGGTGAGGGAGCGTGAGTCGTCATCCGGGCCAATAGAGGGGGCTGTAGAGCAGTAATCGGTCATCTCAAACCACTTTTACTTCATTGAGGGAAGTTTAATTAGTGACCTGGTGGAGCAAGATGTCTGACCCCTAGCTGCTCATATTAAGATGTCTGACCCCTAGCTGCTCATATTAAGATGTCTGACCCCTAGCTGCTCATATTAAATAAATCAATCTCTCGATATGTCAGTTGGTGTTATGTGAGTGTATGTCAGTTACCACTGACATACTTAACAGACATCTGTCTGTTAAGCCCAAATCCCGCGTCTCCGTCTTGCACGTATGCCAAGATCTGCGTCCCTACAGAGAGCGTACACAGCCCTTTAAATGCCCTTTCGATGACCTCGGTGTACGTCAAGATGTCTTAATTGCAAAGCTAAGCAACGCGTTGCCCTTCCCTGCCGGGGTAGAAGTAATCACCGATTGGTTGAGATGGGGGCGTCGATGAATGCATAGGGTTTTGGTTTGTTCCTAGACGGCCGGACAGTCTAATAAAATAGACGCACCTGGTGAAAGTACAACACTGAATTTTGGTGATTTTGTTTCACACACTCTTCTCATCTGACAATGTTTATGAAAAAATCACTCAGGGTATAAAAACAAATCCTAAATGATTAAACAGAAACAGGAGTGTGTTTACGACTCCATGTTGGTTCTCAGTTTGCCAGTAGACCATCTGACGGTGTGTGTGTGTGTGTGTGTGTCCACTCAGTGTTCTGCAGGCCATCAGGAAGACCATCTGCGACTGGGAGACGGGTCGTGAGCCCCACAACGACCCGGCCCTCCGCGGGGAGAAGGACCCCAAGGGGGGCTTCGACATCAAGGTCCCTCGCCGCGCCGTGGGCCCCTCCAGCACGCAGGTACACCACGCACGCACGCATGCACGCACGCACGCACGCACGCACACTTTATAACTTGTCCTATTTTGGAACAGACCATCAATGTAATAACCTGGTCATACTATTTTCTAGTTGATTTTGTTTATAAATCCCAGTCAAATAAACTGTAATATTGGATTTTTTCAATAATTCTATTTATTCTATCAGAGGATAAAGTAGAGGATGGATAGGCTAGAGTAATAGTTTTATTTTTTTTCATCTTATTGCTGGACTATGTCCAGCATTTCGTATAGTTTTAAGCGGATGATTTGACTTCCTCTTTAGATGTCCTATAAGCCTAAGAATTGTGCTGCCATCCCTTATTTGGGCATAAAATATTGTCCTAACACATTGGTTTATTCGAGTCAATCACAAGCCGACAATAGTAGTCAGAATTTTACGAGTGGCTTGTCTAGTTTGTAATACTACATCACCCTATAATGAGAAGTCCCATGTTTTCTGTGGTAACCACGTACGACATCTTATTAAACCCAAGAAGGAGGAATAACAATCGTCTGCGTTTAAAATTGGATCTCAGCCATCTCATTGTTCCTTACGTCTGTTATGTCACATAAATCCCGTAAATCCCTAACCCAAACGTGGTTTCCCTTCCCTGTGATCTTAATCAACTCTGAAACGCATCCAATGCCGTCAGGTCTTATGTTGTGTGTAATACAAATCAGGCTGACCTCAATCTGAGGCATCGCATTTTGTAGCTAAACTCAGTGTTCAATACAATGTGAAGGGTCAAAGGTCATTGACTGTTACTGATTGGATATATCTGCTGCCTTAGATAAAAACATGGTTGTGTATTTAGAATCATAGGCCGCGTTCAGACTGCAGGCAAATCCGATTCAAATCTGATTCCTTCTCATATCCGATTTTTAGGGCTGACTGTCCACACTGTTTTAGCAAGTGTCCAAATCGCATTTGGCTCTGTTCAGACTGGGCCACATCAAGTGACCCATCTGACTGGTTGCTGTAGCAACGACGTCGGAGCGGAGGCGTGTATTGTGTGATTGGCGCATTGGGTCAGGTCTGGCGTCACGTAGTGACCTCACGGACAGTCAAATCCGATCTGAGTGTTTGGAGCTGTTCAGACTGAGACGCATCTGTCCAAATGCGATCTGAAACTACCTCCCGGAGGTGGTTTCGATCTGTTTCGCAAAAATCGGATTTCATGTGACTTGGGACTGTTCAGACTACAAAAGAGTCATCCGGTTCCAATCTGGATGGGCTAAA
>OOFH01113034.1:0-10100 GCA_900323355.1 Merlangius merlangus | reverse complement strand
TTTCCCGCCACTTCAGTAATGCACAATGAGCTAATCCCAGTAGCAGTGTTTCCCCTACCAATTTTCAGGCCTGGCGGGCCGCCAGGCCAACGAGCGCCCCCGCCAGGCCAACAACCGGCCAAAAAAGGAAAAAAAAGAAAAAGAGAAAAAAAACAAAAAAAAACCTGCAGAGTCGCGCTTGCGCAGATGATGCCCCATCATAACGGACAATCTGACAGCATTAAGTTATATCATTAGCATGGCACCACTTAAAAAAAAAATGAAAAGGGATGAAGGACAAAAAAGGAAAAATAAAGTAAATAAAATGAGTGTATTGTAAATAAAATTAGTTTATTGTTAATAACGTGTTTATTGAATCATTATCAACTTGTGATGGCTAAGCAAGTGTTTTATATGGAAATAACCAACAAATACTCTAGCATCCCGTGAAAAATGTATAATAAATCACACTATCAGCTCTTACCAGTGGGCCTAAAAAAAATTCTAGGGGAAACACTGAGTAGGGAACCTCGTTCCATGAGAATTCCATCCCAAAGCTTCATCACCACAGGGAATAGCGAATTCTATTTGGGACTGGAATTGCAAGATACAGCGGCATGTACCGAGATACATATTGTGTGGCCACATTTCAACCTGCTCCGCAGCGATTCAAGGACAAACCTTACCTTGCATGCCATGCAGGATCTCAATGCGCTTCGCCCGTAGACCGCTGACCTCAGTAGAGTACTACACAACGAAACACAGGACAAGACGAATGAAACGCTGAACCGTGACCGTTAAACGACGCAAAAAAGCGGGTGTGGCTTATCGTCGGCTGGTCAGAGCGTCTGTCCACCTGCTGCCTGAGGGCCAGGAGCCGCTGGACCTCTGCGTACGTGGCCTGCAGGGCCGTGCGGGCCTGGACCAGAGAGCGGTCCAGCTCCTCCAGGGACCTGCACACCTCCTCCTCCCGCAGGGACACCGTCAGCAGCTGGCCCACGTCCTCGGTGCCTACCGGACCAGAGGGCCGCGGACGATAAACGTGTCAAATGTCATCCTTTTAGAACCGTGTTTATCGGATGATCTATACATTTCATACGATGTAGGGCTTTCAGCTGGTCCCCTCAATGCGGTCTAATGGTTTCACACATATTTTCACGTCGAAAAAAATGGGCAATTCCTCATAGCAAATGGAAATAAAGTGTGCAGTCGTCGTCATGAATCCCACTGACCCTTGTTTGACTTCCTCTTCCTCTTCTTTCCACTCCTTTCCGCACTGGAACGGCCGTCATCCTGGAGAGGACCCGTACAGTTCAGGACTCGACCACACGTGAACACGCCGCGCCATTACAACAGAGCACAGGGGACAAGCCCTGCCTGCCACCACAGCGCGCCTCGCGCTCTTACCCCTTTACGTTTCCTCCTCTCCGAGGGGCTCGTGTCCAGCTCCACCGGTTCCCCCTTGACCGACACCCTGGCCGGTTGGCCCTGGCCGTTGTCTGACGGCGCGCTGTAAGAGTCCCAGTATAGGTGATCGTCCTCTGTAAAGTCTACTGGGCACAGCGGTGGATTCTCCTGAACGCCCAACCTGTTCCAGGATAGAGTTTATCATTTGTGAGAAACATAAATTACATAAGAAACATAAAAAGGATGAAATGGAAACACATAGAACTACGCAAGGTATGCGGTATACTTGCTCCCGGAAGCAAGTATTGATCATGTAGCACAAACTCTGTTGCACCAATATTTAGGACATCATTCTTAACCGTTCTTCCTACTTGCACAGCCCACTTTGGATAAATGGGTCAATGCTCAATGGAATACATCAGCTTTCTTTAGAAAACCCTCTACCTGGGGAATCCTATGCCCTTCTTCATTTGCTGCCTCTTCCCGGCAACCACCTGAGACACCTCCTGCTTGATTGATCTTCTCTGCGTTCCCCTACCCCCAGAGTCTTCCGTGTGCTCCGTCGGCGTGCCAAGCGCCCTCCGAATCAGACGTAGCATGACGCTGACGTCGGTATTGCGCGGGGTGCCTGGCGAGGCGGGAGGGGTCGAACCTGCTGGGTTTGGCCCTGGAGATGTGCTCGTCCTGGCCGGCTCTTGTTCATACAGCACGGCTCCCAACTGAGAGACGTCGTCACTGGTGAAGTCCAGCTCTTCAGCTTGCTGCGTGTAGTAATTTGACTGATTATATTTGTCGTTTTGAGTCTTTCTGGAACCTTTGTCTAGTGGCGTACAGGATGAAATCTTTGCCTCTTTCACTGCTTTTCCTCTTTTGATCCTGGTGCTCGGAGTAGGCGTCATCAGGATGTTCTGGTCTTGCTCATAGTGACCAGACTGGCCGGCCTGGTTCTGATAGTAAGAATCCTCAGGCGTCTCTCCTGACCAAGAAGACTCCTGCCCTCTGTTAAGAGTCTGTGTCGTCGGCTGACTCGTTTGACTTCGCCATCCAAGCCTGCCGGCCAGCCTGTTCTCCTTGTTTTGAACCAGCGCCACCCCACTTCCGCTCGACTCCGCTGGCTGTCCCAACGTTCCCAGTAAGGCCTCTTTCTTGATACTTTTGTTTTGTTGACATGTCTTTCTTAAATTCGTTTTTTGAAGCATTTTCTTTTTTCGCCTTTTTCTCGCCTTTTTCCTGTGTTGCAAAAGTAAAAGGAAAAGGAAAAACCAAACCATAAAAAAAAAAAAAAAAAAAATAGATTTGCATGGCAATGGTCTAGATTATCAACCTCATCATCAAAACATCATGACAGACAATTTTACATAGAGCAACCTTAAGAATGAGACATACCGTTCACCCTTTAGATTGTGGTTTCTTTCAACAACTATTTTGTAGTCCTCCAGGCTCAGTATCTTTGTTAAAGGAAAGGGCTTTGCAGAAAGATTAAGCTTCAATAGCTTAAACTTAAGTTTGTGTTCAGGTGTGTCGATATGCTTGGCATATGCAGATAGGTCAATGGTAGATGTCTGGCAAGCTTGACACCAGTGGCTGATATCCCTGTAACAGACCAAATGTTACGTTAGTGTTGGTTCAAGGCACTTGTATATTAGACAATCATTTTAAGATAATTATTATTATTATCATTTATTGATGTGATGATTTTCTCCAAAATGATTTCACAATGAAAATACAACCCAAAAGTGAAAAACATCACTAGATAAAGTACATAAGATATGTTTTATTGAAGCAGTATGTTACGCCTTTCAATGCCACTATATTACCGGAGGGAAGGTACAGAGGGATGGTTGTAGCGCACATCTTACTACTTTAATAGCAGGCCTGTCGCACCAGTTCCTCAAGTACGCATGTGCCAAACGCGAACGCATATATACACCGCAAGCACGCACATGTGCACGAACATACACAGAAACACACACACACACACACACACACACACACACACACACACACACACCCCCCGCACGTCAACACAAAGGCAGTGACACATACACGGAAGCGCACATATATACGCACACACACGCAAAGACGTTAACGGCTCTGCCATCGGCACACGCGCAGGTAAGAACTCACACGCACGCGGACACACCGCAGCGACACTCGCGCAGGTAAAGCCCGATTCACACCCTACGGTAAATACGGATAGGAACCCTTTCGTCCGGTCCTGGAGGTCGTTTTCGTCCGTCAATGGGTGCGTCGCCTTTGAGCTTACGAATCCGGAGTGCACCGGAAGAAACGGAGCAGTACCAACGGAAATCGAGGCGGCAGTATAGAGTCAGAAGTCAGACCATTCGCGGAAATAGATAGAAAGTAGTATAATATCTGATATGTATATATATTGTATTTAACGTTTTAAACTTATATTATACTATATACCTGACCTTTTTATTTTATTGTTTGTAACTGGTCATTTAAAAACATTTTGAGGAGAGAATCTGCAGGTTTGGGGGGGCCCCTCCCACTGCTGCATAGGCCTACACTTTTTTGGCCTTTTTTTTTGGCAGATTTCGGATGACACAAAGCTAAATCATCTCCTCTACAGATGCCATGTTTGCGATTGTGAATGCCGGTAATTTTTGATATTGATACCCCCCCCTCCCCCCTGTGGACTGTTTTAGTTGTTTTAGTTTTTGTATGTTTTGTGTGTATGCTTTGTGTGACTGTAGGCTACTGCTGCCTGTCTTGGCCAGGACACTGGAAGAGATGTTTAATGACAATGATGATTATGATTTTTCAATTAACCAATAGTAGTTGCCGTGCATTTTAAAATGTTGATGCACTTTTCATCCCTGAATAACAGTAAAAGCTATTTAATACTTGCTTTGCATGCATAGTATACTACACTTTCCATTTAACAATTACCTCTGCTACAATAAATTGACAAATTCTATAATGTAATCAAAAGGCTCACACAATAGCTGCTTTCGTGTAAGTCCTGATATTCTCCTGATGGGCCGTATGTGTGAACATGAACAACATATCCTGACATTTGAACCCTGACAATCTCCTGAATAATACTACCCCTGAGGTAGAATTTTCTCTGTAGGAAATGTAAATAACCTTATATGTGAATGAGGGGTAGAAAGTCAGTATTTCTCACACCACTTCAGAGGGCGTGTTGATGACGGTTATGCGTGCGCTTGAGTGGCCCCCGCCCTAAATGATAATCAGCCTGTGGCCTTTTGTTCACTGAATGGTTAAAAAATAATTAAATGCTGGCACTGCTTTTAAGAGTCATTTGTGGTGAAAGTAAAAGTAAAATTATAGGCAAAATGTTACTATATTATGCGCTCAGAAATGTGTTACATTATCGACTAGGTTTCCATATTATGGGTTTAATTGCAACTAGAGGTTGTGCGTGCGCGAAAACTCTAGTATTACTTATACAAAACAAATTGCCAAAAGATGACAATGCATCTGAATAAGCATTGCTCACCTGCCCAAAGCGATCTTAAACTCCCGATGATGCAGGTAACTATGCATATGGGTATGGCCGTTCTTGAATAAAAAAAAAGTTAATGTTATTATGCACAATAAAATAACCGGGCTTCAATTGCATAAATCAATTTGAAATTTCTGATTAGAAATGGTAACGGTTAAAACCTACCTTTGTTGAATAACTTTCGCCACACAGAACACAAAAGTGATCCTCTTTCGTTCCGAAAGACGACTCTGTATTGATCTGGACTGGGGCTTCAACTACAGTACTGGTCTTGAGTGGGGCTTTTTTTTCAACCTTTTTTTTCCTCTTGTTGACTGTGGCTTTACCTTTAACCACTGTTTTGGTCTTGAATCGGGCCTTACCCTTAACCACTTTACTGGTTGGGACCGGAGCGTTTCCATTAACCACTTTCTGAGCCTTGGCCATTTGAATGCCCTAAATCGAAAACGTCAATACCCCACATTATTAGTTACCATTTCACGTAAAGTCAGTTGGAATAAATTATGAATGAATGCGTTATACTTGTAAATATATGCATTCATAAATATATAGTCACAAGCAATGTTATTCGCTGAAATGCACCAAATGACAGTGGTTTAAGACTCTAATGTGCAAGAATCATAATGGAATTCCATGACATTCTTACCTATGTTCAGACCGACTACATATATTAGGACTAATTTATCGAAGGAACTAAACAACAAAATCACTAGGAAAACTTCTACCACCAGGTCGCCATGCTTGGGGCGGGTGTTTCACCACTTCCGGGGTCTACGTCACTTCAGAGGCGGTTTTACGTCTAGACAGACGCCGATTGGTCGCTGCCGGCTGTCCCCAGAAGTATCGTTCTCTTCCTCTTCCTCACATCCACTGTTGTTTATAACACCCGTGATGTTAAAATAGCAGGTTTTGTACAATTAAACACTTAAGGCAGACCGTATTAGGTCCGTTTTCATTATTGTGTTATACTCCTAATTATCTGTTGGATTATACACCGTGGACGAAAACTCGAAATGTGCAACGGTTGTGTGCAGAAGGAATACCCTGACAGGGTAAGTTAGTGTCTACAAACTTTACATTGCTTTCCTTTTATTCGAATATATCTATATAATACATTTTTACATATCCTTTTCAGATCACGTGTTGATATTTGTATGTATTGTCTGACGCAGTGTAAATGTAAAGCGAAGTAATGAGGAAGTGGGCAGGGCGTCAACTCTGAGCCCCCTGAAGTCTATTGTTACATTCTGCCCCTGAAATCAGCAATTACATTATGCCCCTGGCTGAAGTATGTAAGATTCTGCTCCTGAAGTCTGTTACAGTCTGAAGTCTGTTACAGTCTGAAGTCTGTTACAGTCTGAAGTCTGGTAGAGTCAGAAGGCCGTTACATTCTGCTCCTGAAGTCTCTTAACATTCGATTCACTGACCTCAGATCGTACATTAGCCAGGATGATGGATGGCATGATTGGGCGAGTTGGACTAGCCGCTAGCCTAACCAGGATACCTCCGCTCTTGACACCCTTTTCCTCCTTTGCGCACCGCTTTCGGAGCCCATTTTTCGGGGGAGGAGTAGCTGTAAAGTCCGGTCTGGTCGAATGCTTGCGGAGTATTCTTAACTCCTTAATTGTCTCTATTTGTGCAATATCCAAAACGCTGCAAAGCTTGTTACTGCAGATGGCTAGCAAAGCCTGTCGACTGTACTTGCCTGTCGATGAACGCGAAAAACGTTTGGACGGACACTTACTATCCGCACGGTCGGGACAGAGAGGGGTCGCTGCGTCTACACGTGCCGCCATCTGATCAAGAACACTCTTTCTCTGATACATTCTGCCCCTGAAGCCTTTGTTAAATTCTGCAGTGAAACTAATGAATTTCAACGATTCGTTTTAACAGGGGAACACGTGTCTGGAGAATGGATCCTTCCTGATGAATTATCTCGGCTGTGTGAACTGCCACCAAAGGGACTTCGTGTTGATCAGTAACAAGACCATGGAAGACGAGGATGGAGAGGAGATTGTAACATATGACCGTAAGCCAACATTTCTACTTTTTTCAAGGCATGGTCCGTTTCAGCCTCGGTATTCGGCTGCATGGCATGCATGGTTCGCACCCTTCAATACTCACCGGCCACTTTATTAGGTACACCTTGCAATCATGTTCAAGAAACCAGTCTGAGATGATTTGCGCTTTATGACATGGCGCGTTATGCTGCTGGAAGTAGCCATCAGAAGATGGGTACACTGGTCATAAAGGGATGGACATGGTCAGCAACAATACTCAGGTAGGCTGTGGCGTTGACACGATGCTTAATTGGTACTAAGGGGCCCAAAGTGTGCCAAGAAAATATCCCTCACACCATTGCACCACCACCCACCCTGAACCGTTGATGAAAGGCAGGATGGAACCATGCTTTCATGTTGTTTGCGCCAAATTCTGATTCTACCATTCGAATGTCGCAGCAGAAATCGAGACTCAGACCAGGCAACCAGTCTGGCCATTCTCCTCTGACATCATCAAGGCATTTGCGCCCACAGAACTGCCGCTCACTGGATATTTTCTCTTTTTCGGACCATTCTTTGTAAACCCTAGAGAAACCCTTGTGCGTTAAAAAATCCCAGTAGATCAGCAGATTCTGAAATACTCAGACCAGCCCGTCTGGCACCAACAACCATGCCACGTTCAAAGTCACTTAAATCACCTTTCTTCCCCATTCTGATGCTCGGTTTGAACTGCAGCAGATGTCTTGACCAAGTCTACATGCCTAAATGCATTGAGTTGCTGCCATGTGATTGGCTGATTAGAAATTTACGAGCAGTTGGACAGGTGTACTTAATAAAGTGGCCGGTGAGTGTAAGCTGTAAGGGATTGTACTCCTAGTACGTGGGCGGTGCCTAATATAATTGCTTCACACTTGTTTTTCTTCCCCTTGCAGATGTTTGCAAAAACTGTGAGCACGTTGTCGCCAGACATGAATACACGTTCTCCGTGGTGGACGAATATCAAGTAAGAAGTATTCTGTACTGTAGCACACTGTATCATACCTTAATTAATATGTTTCCATGAACCATAAACAATTATCCATTCACTTTGTTGATAAGTTGGTGATTGTTCCCATGGTATTGCCACTGACGAAAAGTTCTTAACATTCCTTATAATGCAAATACTACTGCCCTCCTAACAGGACAGTAGGGTCAATGACCTTCTGTTACCTCATTCTGCGATAGCTTAATGACAGACATTTTTTGACATATATACTATTGGCATAAGAATCGTCGGGATTACCCTTTTAAATAGCATGCCAAAGTTTCTTGAGGAGAAATGTACTGCAGTGCCTTGTTTCACGTTTATTTAACTGCCCCATATTTGCATGGTCTAGGAATACACAATGTTGTGCATGCTATGTGGAAAGGCAGAGGACTCCATCAGCGTGCTTCCAGACGACCCCAGGCAGTCTGCCCCTCTCTTCTAGCCATCCGAGACAAGCCAGCTGGTCAGCCTGCATATTGGACATTGATGACTAAGAATCATCATCCAATGGGGTTTACCGTTCTCTTCCGCACCCTTCACGTTCTTCTGCCTTTACTGTCAAAAAATAATGAAATGTTTTCAGTGTGCACTAAGTTTGGCTGACTCCATGGCTTATTATAGCCATATTGTTCGATCTTTATTTTTTAATGATAACCTTTCATTTCAAACAAACTGTGAAGATAGTATCGTCATCTTGATAAATGTAAAAAAAAAAAAATTGTAAGACATTCTATAAATCTTAAATTTAATTTAGCTATAGACTTTGCATTTTTTGCTCAAAGGAATGCACATTTTTGCTGAAAGGTTAAACTAGGTTCAAGTGACATATTTACCATTCCACTGTTCGTACTTTGTGGCCTCTGCAAAATATTGTTTAAACCCCTTCTAGCTTATGCTGATTGAAGTGTTTCATGTGCATTTCTTAATACTGATGACCGAATATAGCAGCCCCACATCTGTGAGCCTATTTAACAATCGATCTATCAATGGTGGCTTATTCTTCTTATCTCTTCAGATAAACATACAACTGATTTATTTCCATGTTGGACCTCTTGTGATGCAGCAAACAGTGCTCAGAGCAGATATAACCAGTTGTTTACCAGCTTAATAAACATTATTTTATACATACTTAGATACCCAGCTTGATTCTTACGGTATTTTCAAAGTCACAATATCTAGACTAGATTACAAATTTGATATTTTTTAATCAAAACAGATTTTCTGTTGTTTGGTATTTTGAAGGCAATGTTTTATTCAGTCATTGTTTAATACTTCTAAAGTAAATAGGCATATGGTAAACAAACCACTTCCAACGCAGTTTCTTCAATGGTCAACCGTCCAATGTGAGACAAACAATATTGGATGATTGCTGGCTACATGGTGATGTATTTGGAGCAAAGTTGGTAAAATATAAAATTAAATAAAAAAAACAACTTACTGTACAAATAAAATACATTATCAAATAGATTTGTAATGATACCCATGCATGTGACTATACCCGAGTATGAGTGCATTTACATTCCAACATCTTGACACTTTTGCATGAGCAAAACCGTAACAAACAAAAAGGAGAAATCATATAAGTTCACCGAATACCAAAGAGATTCATTCCCACATATCGTCTAGCAGTACGGTGAGGAGGAGGAATGAGCGTTACTCGAGACTACGTGCCCTGCTCCTATATACTAATGGTAGTGCTGGTATGTTTATATTTGTAGTGTTATTTTAAGCATTTCTTGTAGTGTATACTATTATTTTCTCCTAAGATTAAATCTAAATCAGCATTTTCTTTTTACACATCCCTTCGAGTATTACAGTACATATCTTTTGGCCTCATAATCGGCCTATATGGAGTTTTGGGGGGGGGGAGGTAAAAGTTGGCAATCTCATGGTTCTCAAACATTTCAGTTTCACTTGCAAGTACCGAGCCACGATGTCAAGTATACTTCGAAAGACACGTCCAACGGATGGATGAATAAATAAATAAATAAATTTTATCATACAATTTTACAATACATACAGTACATTCCCTTGGGTTAATACCATATTTACACATGCTTTTTTCGAAAAAGTTAAAGTTTCCGCACGCCGCGCTCGCCATGGAGACGGCGGCGTCCCGTTCGGCGCGGAGTCACCGGCTCGCCTTGGCGCAGGCCTTACCCTCGTGGCTCAGGGCCCGTTGCCTGGAGCA
>OOFH01113023.1:0-12975 GCA_900323355.1 Merlangius merlangus | reverse complement strand
CCGAACCGTCAACCCCGCGGTCAAAAAGATCCTTTGTCAGTGCCTTTCTGACCATCTCTTTCCCTCTCTCTCTCTCGCTCCTGCAGTGTCCTCTCTCTTGCGATCTCTTTCTTTCTCTCTTGCTTGCTTGCTTGGTTTATTGCTCTCTCTCTCTCTCTCTCTCTCTCTCTCTCTCTCTCTCTCTCTCTCTCTCTCTCTCTCTCTCTCTCTCTCTCTCTCTCTCTCTCTCTCTCTCCATCCTTCCCCCATTACTCTGCCTCATCTCTTCATTTCAATCACCACGCCCCCACCCTTCCCTCCTCCCCTCCCTTCCTCCTTTCTTTCATCATGGCCGTTCTCCTCCCCCAACCCCTTCCACAATCTCTCTCTCCATCATCTCTCCTCAGCCAGCCTTGGGTGTGTTTGTTTGTGTGTGTGTGTGTGTGTGTGGGGGTGTGTGTGTTTGATGGTGTTTGTTTGTCATGTGTTTGATTGCGTTTGATGTGTGTGTCTGTGTATTCGTGTGTGTGCACGGAGTCAAACGCAAGAGTATCCACGGCGATCGATACGTCAATCAGTCAATGTTGTTGCCGTGCTTTATCGTTTGTGTCGTACAACACCAATGTGACACGGTATCTCTATCCTCTTCATGTCCTTACCGGTGTGTCACTTTCATCTGCGTTTCCATATATTATTGATCAGAGCGAAACCCTTTCTCCTATCTCCTTCCGCTGCACAGGGCTTTTGATATGACGCAGGCCGTACACCTTGTCATAGAAAGAGAGAGAGTGAGAGAGAAAGAGTGAGAGAGCGAGGGGGTGAGAGAGCCAGAGACAGAGAGAGAGAGGGAGAGAGAGAGAATAACAGAGAGCAATAGAGTCAGAGAGAGGGAGAAGGGGAGAGTGTTACTGAGTCAGAGAGAGAGAGAGAGAGGGAGAGGAAGACAGTAGTGGGAAGAGAGATGGCATGACAGAGATTAAGAGCTCGCCATGGGGGGGGAGAGACTGATAGAGTGAGTGAAAGTGTCCATTATCCAGGGACGGGGCCCCGCTTGCTACAGGACATAAGGCGTGCGTTACGCCTGCATTACAGTCATTACATATGCGCTGTGAGCCCTGTGATTACAATGAACCATGTTTTATTCATGCGCGTTGGGTCCGAGCCCTTAATCCTGAAGGGTTATCATGCACTGTTACAGGCGACTACTGCTGCAGAGCGAGGCTCTGAGTGTGCGCACGAGAAACATGTTGGTCGCTCCACACGTCGGCTTTCGGGACCAAATTAAACGGAATCTCAGATTGTGTGTTAATGTCGGTAATAACGTATTTACAATTAAAGCAGGTCCTAGGAGGAAAGGGGACTGGGAGAATTGTATGTGAATCCTTCGGGAGTGAGAGGGAGAACAGAGGCAGATGTGTTGCCAACGTTATGGGTAGTGGGAGCAGAGCACCCGTATCCATAAGGTTGCTCAAGTCATTGTGGGGTTAAAGTACTGGTTTGGAAATGGGGAATGTCTACTTGGTTCAGGAGGATGCTATGGGCTTCACAATGGGTTGAATCTAGGATAGATCCTTGGGGTACCGATAACTAACCACTTTATCAACCCATTTCCTTCAGAGATCAAATCTATATCTTAAAGGTATGAATATATTTAATTTGTCATTTGTATCATCTCAGTGTTGAATGTTAAACACATTGCTTCTTGTGTTGATTGATTTTTCTGACAAATTTCCAACAGCCAGAAAATAAACTTAAAAATACATCAAGTGTCAACTTAAAACAAAGAAAACTTAGATTTTTTAAACAGATCCTGGGGACTTGTTTGCCTTGATGAAACATGAATAACAACCATGTCAAGTCGCTTACAGATACGAAACGGTAACCAGGGAAATGTAAACGGCTAAGATATTCATCTCTACTGCGTATTTCCTTAATGAACGTTGTTCATCTCTTTGTCTCATTTCAAGACTGTTATTCAAAGCTGGCTTATGTTGATGTGGATGCTAAGATGCTAGATGTCTTTTGTGGAATTTATATATATTTGGTGATATGTTCATATGTCTCAATAGAGTATTTTTTTTTAACGATTGACGCTAACGGTAAATCAATAAATCATTAAATAACATTATATAATGCAGTTATTACCATTATTATATAGCATTTGCACTGGGTAGCCTAAAGGTTAACCCTTACCCTAACCCTATGAAGACCTTAGTTAACATGAACACCATTACCTTAGTTAACATGAACACCACCGTAGTTAACATGAACACCAACACCTTAGTTAACATGAACACCAATACTAAACACCAAGTGAAATACTAATGGAATGGATTCACTTTAAATGAACTGTAAGTTAAAGCTTATGACCGCATTAACTCATGTTAATTAATGGCTAATTAATGTCCCCATATTATAAAGTGTTTTTTTATTTATATAATTCCGCCACCATTTGAATGATAGGCAGGCTAAATGTGTTCTATATCGGGAGGGTTTGGGTAGCGCTAGCCTAGCGGCTAGCCAATGAGGAGAGGAGGGAACACTGATGGGGCCCTAATGGCCACAACTGTTGCGCCATTTGTTGTATAAGCGGGAGCTAACTGGTTCTTTGAGTCTTTTAACGACCTCTGTATCCATTGCTCGATGTTCTAGCAAACAAGATTGATCTCTTAGCATCTCTGGGGCAAAGATAGGCAGCGCTAGTTCGTGGCAGGTATTAAGACTGTAATGAGTTTGACGAATACATGATAATTACACGGAAGACTGCTCAACCGCCATGACAGTTGCCGCCGCTGTGGTCTTGTCAGTGAGTCAGAGGTGGAAAGTTCGACACATGTTTGATGTTGTTTTTTTGTGCCTGGTTAGAGCGAGTTACAGTAGTACAGACCATTTTCCCTGTGGGTCTCCCTGTAAGTCACCTATATCTTGTTAACCCTGGGAATCCAGAGTTAGCTACAGCAAGAAACTGTTGGGGGCACCATGGACCCAGTGGGATGGACCGGATGTCTTGACTGACTCACCGAAGCGATGCGACCATTTGGCCCATGAGAGGCTTGGTCTCCACCGCCAGTTCAGCTGGGTGGGGTTCGTTTGAGGTGTCCTGTTGCTGGAGACTGGTTGCTCAGGTCTAAGCCCTGTTTCTCTGCATGGTTTCTAGTTATCTGAATTTGCCCTGAGGCATTTAGAACAGATCTGGCAGAAACAGGGTGTTCAGTGCAGTACATGCAAGTATTTCACTCTCCCTCTTGCTTGTTGTTCTCTCTCTCTCTTTCTCTGTCTCTCTCTTTTTTGTTTGTGTGTGTGTGTGTGTGTGTGCAGTGCATACGTACATGCGTGTGTGCATGTGTGCGTGAGTGCGTGTGTGTGTGTGTGTGCGTGTGTGTTTGCTTGTGCGTGGGCAAACAACCACTGTTGAGTTGATGTGAATGGGTGATGGTATCCAGAGGAGAAATTCTAGTTTGACAATTACTGCCAGTGTGAGTTATTGAGTAATAGAAAGTGAGCGAGAGAGAGAGAGAGAGAGAGAGAGAGTGAGTGAGTGAGTGAGTGAGTGTGTGTGTGTGTGTGTGTTATTCAGCCTTCTATAGAGTGTGGGGTATTGATAGGAGACTAAATTAAGCTATGACAAAGTCTGGTGCATGCTTCACCTCTCTCTAAAAGACCGAATGCTGTTCGTGGGTTTGGTCACTGAGCAAAGAGATACATGCCAGAGAATGAAAAGGATCCACTAAGAAAGTATTGTGTTTTGGGTTGCGGTGAGTGTATTTTTATTTATGTGAAAAGAAACACCTAATATAAAAATAAGCAATAATAGATTATCCTCGTGATTGTTTTAGATATAGAGAACATGGAAACTTCCTCAATTGATATAGTTAAAGAGAACATGGAAACATCCTCAACTTATATAGTTAAAGAGAACATGGAAACTTCCTCAACTGATATAGTTAAAGAGAACACGGAAACGTCCTCAATTGATAAGGCGCTCAGTCTACCATAACCCTATGCAAAAATATGAGTGTAGTGCCATCTTCTGGCGAAGACTTAACCTGTTACGCCCTAGGCCTATTTCACAGGCCTCCTGCCTGAAATGACATGCCCAAAAGGAAAAGAGTATGCCTCCACAACTACAAGGGCAATATGAATAAAGTTGATTTCAAAAAGAAGGTAACACCTGTGAGGTGGCTGCAGAAGTGTCAGAATCAATATAGATGTTACTGTGTCACTACTGAGTAAATTCAGCTAGAACATAGTAAGAAATGTCAATCTTGTCCCTGATGTCCTTAGACAGCTCTTTGGTCTTGCCCATGGTGGAGAGTTTGGAGTCTGACGGATGAATGCATGTACAGGTGTCTTTTATACAGGTGATTGGTGACTGATTGACAAACAGGTGTCTTTGCTGCAGGTAACATGTTTTTTTCAGTTTTCAGTTTTTTTCACTATTGTAATAAACCTACCATTAAAATTATAGACTGTTAGTGTCTTTGTGAATGGGCAAACTTACAAAATCAGCTGGCAGCAACTTTGAACAAATATAACTAACTAACTAAAACTATCAATATACACTAAGGGCCTGTCATGCCACTGCTGGATATACCCAAGATATCTTGGGTATGCATTGGTCAATTTGGATGATTGACCCCTCTATCGAACCGTCAGAGCCAATAGAGTCGAGGGACAGTCAAATCGGGGGACCCAAATCCATGTAAAAAAACCCCATTCGCCGAACAACAGTATCACACTGTATAACAATCTTTATTTGTTTATTTACTTTGCTCTTCTTTGGCTGCTAATTCAGTGAGCTTTATATGACATATAATTTGTGTGGGTGGCATGAAGTAGCGAAATCGGCTGCTACGGGCTCATTTACCGTAGTTGCTTGGTGTTAGAATTGTGTTTTGTTTAGGTAAAAATGGTTATCATGGGCTTTTAGCCGAGCTTCTTCCCGTTACGTGGGTATGCACCATGGACATGTTGGAGCATGGTGGTGCTGTTTACAGCTGTTTACAGCACACGTTGGCACAGCTGCCCACGACCCGGGAGCGCTCGGGTTTAAGAGGTTAAAACATCTATTTATTGTAGTTATCCAAGAAGTAAAAAAAATAGGTTTTATCAAACACGAGCAGCATCCTAATTGAGAACATCCGTTATTGACCAGGGAAGTCTTTCCGTCTACCTTGACTGTCTCACATACGGCAGTGTGGTCTGATGCAATGAGGTGTGGGTGGGATGCAATGAGTTGCTTTGTGGTGCAGTGCACACTCTAACCTGTGAGGGGCGCTGGTTGGATGTTTACTGGCGCTGGTTTGACAACGGGAAGCACCGTGGTCTGTAGGGGCTGGATGATAATGGTGTTGGCCTGCAGGGGCGCTGTTGAGTGGGCTAGGTTGAGAGCCGTGATCAAGGGCTTGGGCTGGATGGAGACCTTCGGGCTCAGCTGGATGGGTCTCTTAACCTGCTGAGCTGGTTTGGCTGTGAGAGAAGGCAGCCAAAATAAATAAGAGGCACAGTGTTTATGGAAACGACTTAGACGGAATTGGGGCCAACCCTACACATTTGCATTCTTCTTTTATTTTTAAAGCAAGGCCGAACTTGCCAGAGAGTGACAGTTAGTCAAATGAGTCAAGAAAAGTCATGCATGAAGTATTTAGTTTTTGTTGTTGAGAAAGTAAAACCCAAATGTTTTTTTGTCAGTAGAATAACATTATAAATTTGACTTAATTGACTACATAGCTGTTCATTGTATTCTTAGACTGATTTTAATTCACGTCTATTCATGTCCTTAACAGCAAAAGAGGAGACCGCAGAGGACAAAAGAGTAAAGGTGCCATTATACAATAATAATGTGTTGGCCATTTTCCCCTCAGTTCACCATGTGGTGCCAGGCTCGTCCTCTTCGGAGCTCTCTTGGCCGGTGGTGGGGCATCATAGAAGCCACTGGAGTCCGAGCAGACGGAGATGGGAGAGGGCTGAGACTGGGGAGATGGCGCCTCCTCCTGGACACAAAGCAGAATATGGACCAAGGATAGCCAACCGGCTACATGATCACCACAGAAGAAGAAACCACGTAGAATGTGCTGTACTTGTGATGTTGCTGTGTGGACAAACTGTTGTTCATTGGGCTTATATAACCATGAGGCTCTGAATAGTGCCATTCGATAATGCAGTTCATATGTGCAACGTTGAGAGTGCGACTACTGTTTGACGGTGGTCTTCCTGACAATGACTACGTGGCTAATATGTCAGCGCCAACCCTTTCATTTGTCATTTTACTTAAAGAGCCAGTGAACCCACTGTTTCAGATGGAAATCTAACACTATGTGATTGAAAAAAAAAAAATTTGGGACAGATTTAGGAAAGAGGGGTGCGTGTTGTCCCCATGGTGACGACCCACGCAAACTTTGATACTTTTTTAGTACAGTCGTTGTGTAGCTGTAATGAGTTATAATAAGCACTGTTATATATGAAATGCACCAAACTGTAGTGTTATACTTTAGGTGTCCGGGAGGCTCACTCTGAAGCGGATATTTAGGCCCAATCCCATTCCTACCCCTTCCCCCTTCCCCTTCCTCCTTCAAAATAAGGGGGAGGGGTAAGGGGAAGGGGTAAGGGGTAGAAATGGGATTGGGCCTAAATGCATCACTGCTCAGATGGAGCTTCACCATCCACACACACCGTGGCGTTGTACAATGTTGCCAACAAAAAAAAAAAAAATCTCGTGGGCACCTCACTCCACCACTGTCCTGACAGAGTCCCATACGTCCACACAAACAGTGCCCCCATTGCCCCTTGGTCGTGGCCTCAGATTACCTCGGAAAAAGGTTCTCAGACGTCACAAAAAAATGAAATATGCGTTCGAAACAGAGTGGAAGGTACCAGAGTGTTTTGGGTAGAACCATTTTTTTTTACCCTACTTTTTCTCTAAATTGGAGACTTATTTCATTAATAGTGTTAAAATGGCATAGATAACTGTGATGATTATCTTATAATACAAATGACCAATTTTAAAAAAAAAAAAAGTGGTTTTGGGTTCACTTCGCTCTTTAACTGTTTTTTAAGAATTTAATTCTTGCCTAAATGAAGTTGGGTACCACAGTGTAATAATTGCATTATAATATGTTCATAAATATTTCAGGAGCATTCAGCACTATTGAGAGGACATTATATAGGGGTCAAAATAAAAGGTGCAACCTTATTCTTTGTGTGGTGTATTCCATTAGCAAACATCTGCCCTGTCAATTATGCTAATGCTGCTGAGGTTGTCAGCACCTATTTTTTAGGGGAGTGGGTCGAGCATTGAACTGACAGACAGTGAATAATTAGCTTGACAAGGTGTTTGAGGCCTTTGTTAATAAGCCTCTCAGGTGTGTGCGAGTGTTTATGTGAGGCTGTGCATATCTCAAGGCACAATGCCAGCGAATTAGTTTGAATTTTCCGGCACCATCTGGAACAAGCACCTTGTTGTTGACTGCGTGCCAAAACGGGTACACACACAAATAAACTCAACCGCAGAGCGCATTTCAGAACAATCAACAGAACACAATTTAACCAACCATGTTCCAGTTGGGAAATACAATTCAAATACTCATTGTGGAGGACAGCAGTAGAACAACACGTATGTATATTGGAAGGCTAAGCGCGGCGGAGAGCGTGACTTACCAATGAGGAACACGGAGACAGGGCTTCAAGTGAGGTGGGAGAAGGGATGGAGCTCAGGGTGTAGGCGGGCGACAGAGAGTTCACACTCACCTCACCATCTGGAGGCACAAGGACACAAAGGAAACGCACGTGAAGGGACTATCAAGCTGGTGAGGAGAGTGACCCCGGGGTGCCTCGACTTTATCGGCCGTTCTGCTGGGGGAAAACTTCAAGCGTGTCTCCGGAAAAGTGACATTGAAAGACAAACAACTACACAAGCTAAAGTTGGTATGCAGATGGTGCTTTAACTGATTGATAATGAGCGAATATAAAACAAGCTCAGACGAAACCACTGCGTAGGAGCTCTCTGGTTTCAGTACCTGCCGAAGGGAAAATAGTATTGCATAGAACAGAGTTTAGGGCTCTATTGCTAGACTAGAGTACACACATATTCTTTATTAGATGTATTCCATGAACTGTCATCATTAGATGTTCAAGATTTATTTGGCCGGGACAGTACACATTAATCAACATTTTAATTCACACATCAATGGTAATCTGTCAGAAGAAGCCAAGAGGCTAATTTACATCTGTAGTCCTCAGACATTACAGTTAAAAAAACTAAAACAAAATGAAAACGAGCACAATATGTTAGGCAGCATGAACGTTTGTTTTGCTGTTTACACGTCCATACAAACAATGAAACTAATGCATTTAGAGATGCACTCATTGAATGGTATGCACATTTCCAATATGTCAGATTTACTCATAATAATCATGCCTTTAATTGACCCAAGAAATGTGATGTTCAACATGTGATTTTTTTCTACTCTCGCTGAGAATAGAAAAAAAATGAAATCCCTATTTTGAAATTAATCAATGTCTCCAATAGAGTCGCTCCGGATTCGGAAACGTGATCTCTTTCTCCATCAGTCAGATGAAAGCAGATGTTACCAGATGATGACCTCATGTTATCTACCTGTGCAGGTGCTTGCCACCCCTGCTGTATTCCAGGGAGTCAGATCAAGGTCAATGTCGAAGTCCAAGTCCAAGCCAGGAGTGTTGGCTCCCTATGTAAACACACACAAATATATTCAAAAGTGGACCCCAACCAAAGCATAGCTGAAGGAGCACTACCAAAGCTGTATTTTCTAAGACCAAGGATAAACTGCTTCAAACTTAGAAGTTTATCTCTTATATAGTTGCATATGCCTTGTACAACATTCAGTCAAACTATTTAGAGGTACATGGTATAAGGAATCAGTATTTTTACCTAGCAACAAGGCCATTAAAGTCAGGGAGGACATATAACACCACTGGTTTCTTGTTATCTCCAACCAATGCACTCTGCTTTTGTTTGTGATGTCCTGTTTCGCCAGTTCTCCTATTACAGCTCCACACATAACGCCATGTTTTTGTGTGATTGTTTGTGCTTGACAAATTCAGATTTGCCCCAGATTGTATTCGTCACCCCCCTCCATCCCCAAGGACTTACATAGTCTGCGTGCTCGAGCGCTCCAAGGAGCTCACTTGCCACCCCCAGGTTTTCCAACTCATCAAACAGGCTGATATCTAGCAAGAGATGAGAATTACATACACTTTAAAAGTAGTACGATACAATTAGGAAATTACACAAAAGTAACACTACTGAAATATCCACTTCACTTTGCTATATTGGTATATCTGGATATATCGTTCTACTGTATCCTACTGTATGAACAACGTTCAAACCGAGAGTTATTCGTATAAAAAGTAAGATGCTTCAGGCACTAACGAAACTACGGACACACAGCGGTTTGAATAGCATGCTTACTACATCTTTGCCTTGGATGCACACTTGGAAACATGTGACCACAACAACACATAAAAACCGCACAAAGGTAAAAAGGCTACATCATAATCACACATTATTTTGGCTTAGGCGGATGTACAGTGTTGTATATGTTGGATTGGCTGATTGTTATCCAAAGAAACGTAAGGGTTGCGTCATTGTTTTTATGCTAATAGCTAACCTCTGATTCAAGATGAAACTAGTTGACATTAGAAAGAACACTTGTAGCCTTACATTTGTGGTCTTATGGTGTATAAAATCATATGCAGTTGGCAAGTATAACTAAACACCTGCCCTCGTCATATTAAAGCAAGGCTTACCCCACTCCCCATCCTGGTCGATGGACATGTTGCCAGTGTCACTATTCATCATCAAAGGATGATATTGGTGATTTTCGAAGTCTAAAGTTAATTCTGATGACATTCTCCGTTGACGACATCAGTAACGGAATCATAAGGTTGTATTATATTTTGTTATCGTGCAGTCAAACAGCCATCGTTCGCTCAGCATAAATCTGTTTATTTACCGAAACTGGTGTAACACACTTCCCGTAAATACACGTCGGCTTAAAGTCAATCTACGGAAAGCGCATAGGCACAATTGGACACGGAATATAGATTCGCAATATTTGGTTACACCACAGGATGGCAGAAGGTACTAGCATTGTCATCGTTTTCGCCTGAGAAAGTACGTGACAATGCATTTTGCTATAATTGTGTATATCTTGTAAGTTAAGGTGGAATTTTGCAATACATACTGTAGGCCTGCTAGCCTACATCATATCATTATTGATGCTTTGTAGCAGTGCAAGTTTCAAGCCAGCAAGGGGTAGGCCTACAACTAAAGCTTATAAATTTAACCGACATCTCGTTGTGGCACTATTATAAAAACGGATAAACTATCAAAAATGTTATAGATACATAATGTTGACCATAACCTCAACATATGTTAATAACGGTATTTTGGAGTCGTCTATTACCTTTTTTCCCTGAATTCACGTTTAGTTAAATATGTCCTAAAGACAATAGTTCTTTCAATAATCTACGACGTCCAAATTATTAACTCATGTAGACCACCATTTATCACAATCTGTATGTCTGGAAATTATCTTAACCATGACAAGTTCATTCTGCTGCAATCGGATTTTGCTATACATTCCACAGTCATATCCAATCGATCTGAAAACGATTGACACATTTGATATAAGAAGCCTGTTTTCTCCGGATATATTCACGCCGTGGTTCTTAAATGCCATAGTAATATGGCATGATGTTTGAGAAACATCAGGAGCAGGTGTAATACTTTACTCTTAATCCTTCATATAGGCCTACTCAAGCCGCAGCAAGATTAACCTCAAGTGGTGATTAGTGATTCCCTGGTACATTTCTTTAGCTCTGATAGACAACAAGCCCCCACACTGTCACAAGTCATAAAACGCAGCTTTTACATATAGTCTTGCAGGATTCGGCAGCCCTCATGTAGAAAACATTATTTATAAAACCCAGTAGAAAACCATTTTCTGTTATATTTTTTTTAATTTAAATTTACCCAGGGTGCTTTGCTCTTACCAGCACTGTCCTGCTCTGGACTTACCGTAGTTGCCATGCCTTGTGATTGGTTGATCTTCTACTACTTAAAGGTTGGGTATGGAATTCTCTTTTTTGGCAATTTTTGCAAAATTACTTGAAATCCTTATCATAACCCACTTACTGCCACTGAGTCAGAAGTACTGACATGGAAATTAAACAAGTCAATCATCTGTGGAACGGGCAGGGCTCGAAAAACTCCAGCCAATGATTTCCAGACCCACTGAGTGGCATTGGACAGTAAGTGCGTCAATCAAACGGTCGTACTGAACTCCCCCTCCCTCGCCCCCCCACGTGACCCCCTCGTGCAAGTACTCAGCTCGTGACCCAGAGCAAGCTTCTGTTTGTTGTTATCCTGCGGTAGCTAGTGGAGCTAGCTAACTAGCTAATGGCTTGCTCTCGCGCATCTGTGTTCGCGCTCGTGCATGATTGCGCGTCCATGTACATGGAATGGGTGGAGTCAGAGTCAGCGTTGAAGGAGAGGGGGTAGGACCATTTGAGTTCTGTATTTTCAAAATCTGTTGGCGTTTCGCAAATCCCATACCCAACCTTTAATATGATAAATGGTATTGCTGGCAGCAGTGCTAGTTGTAGGGGTAATATTGTGGTGGCCCCTTTGATTCATTTATTTTATTCATTTATTCAGCATTCACCACAGGGTCTAAAATAAATTGCTTGAAATAGAATAAGAGTAGAATAGGTGGCCAGACAGATTTCCATTGCAATAGAGTCATGGTGTGATTTAAAATAATATATGTATATTAAATCACTTTCTGAAGTGACTGGCCCTGGTGACTTTCATTCGTGGATGTTTGAGGGGTCCATTCCAGTTATTAAAATCCCTCTGCCCATGGCCAGCCATAGGTAGCAGGGAATTAACAGGTTAACGGTAACCTGATACAAGGCTAGCATGCGTTGGCTGAACATCTGTGTAAAATAAGTTAGTGGCCTTGGTCACATTGCCAGTTGCCATCGTTACATTATCAATGCCTCCATATTCCTGTGTGTAACATGGTATGACATATTTTGGATCATGACACATGACTATATATTTTGCGTTAACTCAAAAACAGATTTTCTATTGTTAAACGCCATCTTTGTCTTATGATGATATTTATTATCAATTCATATTCCAAGGTAGTAATACCATTGTTTCGTCCATGGACATGGTCATGTCATTTAGTCCTGGTAAATAAAAATGATAAAACCTTGTCTCTGAAGAGGAGCACCACATAAGGGTTGTGAAATGCTATTCTGTATGTAAGTGATGCTTCAGTAAATTTCTCTCACTGATAAACTATTTAAAAATCTGGCGATACCAAAATACGATCGCCATTTACACTATACTTATATCCAGACATCTGTATATGCCCCTGAGGTCGATGTTGCCCTAAACATCTGGACAAATTGAATGAGTTGTGGTGCTGATAAATCTGACTGTAGTTAATTGTTAAATTCCTATAGCTGAGTTCTGATCTCATTTCCTTCCGTCAAAAGAACATTTTAAAGACTAGAAATAATTTCTATATATCTGCTAAAAATAAATGTTTTACACAATAGCATCCGATCTTCAGGGCTATGACATTTATCATATTTTTTATAATGCAGTGATTGGGGCAAATGCATAAGCCATGACTAAGAAAACTCAATTATTGCAACGTCACTTGCTGCTTTTACAAAATATTTTAAACATGTTGGAGTACTTTCCATTCTTCTAACAAGATCATTTGAAGTAAAAAAAAAAAAAAGAAACCTAAGGGGAAAAGAAAGGGAGTGAGAGAAATGACCAAGAGGTTACCAGAGCGGACGGGAGAGGAGAGGGTTTGGGCCACATTTCATCTTTTGTGTCTCAGATGGATGACCTGTGAGATGGATGATGTTCTGCAGAGCTGTCCGCCATTGTCTTACGCTGGCTACCAAGGGGACCCGACCACTTATCATCAC
>OOFH01112999.1:0-10691 GCA_900323355.1 Merlangius merlangus | reverse complement strand
TTTACTATGTAATCTTTTTACAGCAGTATGTATGCGTGAGTAAGCTTAGTTTTGAATTTAACGAGAGAGAGAGAGAGAGAGAGAGAGAGAGAGAGAGAGAGAGAGAGCGCGCGCTAATTGGCTACAGCGCCTGGATCATATGAGCATGCACGACAAACGGACATTCATTACCCTTAATAGGGTTCTCTCCATCACTATGTTTTTCCCACACTATTACACTGTTGCTGTTGGACTGACTGGGAGAATAATAAAGCACGGCACAACAGCAAACGAAATACACGGGTGTATTTATTTGGCAATTATTTCGCCTTGGGGAATAGGGAAGTGGAGCCAGCTCAAGAAAGCAAAAATAAAGTGACAACTATCTAGTGAACGCACACACACAACCTATCTAATACATACAGAGGGCGGCCCCGCTTCTAACCAGACGACTATTCCACAAAGCCGGTTTTATCACATAACCTGGTATGTTAACCCAGGGTTTGCGGTAACACTAGGTTTTCCGTTCCAAAATGAACACGGTATGTTCGTTAGGCTACTATAGAAACATATGCTCTGAATCAAACCTGGTCGGAGCAGGTTTTGCACAGGTTAAGTTTGGAACATAACCTGATATTGGGTATTTAAAACCGCGTTCACCGCAGATTTCATGTGTTCACAATGGTATGGCCTTTGGATGAGAGGCCTGTTGATATCGGAGCGCAAATTATTTGTGCAATCCACCGTGAGTGATTAATAATACCACGGCTTGACATCTCGGCGTATCCGGATGACTTTTTGCTGGAGAGATATAGATTCTTGCGCAAATCTTAAATATATTTAAATTGCCTCGTCCAGTCATACATAGCCAACACTACCAATCGACGACCTGGCCTCAGTTCACTCCAGACTATTTCCGTAGCCCTCTGTTTTTTGCAAATGGTAGTTTTATCTATAAGGTTGGAGATGCTGAGCACATCTCAGTTTTTTAAGATGACCCATCCACGTCGGGACCAAGATTTTCATTGGCCTCCTATAATACAAAGAGCAATATTGGCGAGTACTATGAGTACTATGCCGAGAGGCACTTACAGAAAGTATAAAATAGTCTTAACAAACTTACATCCACTGGAGAATGTTTGATCATAGCCGGCGGCTCCATTACAAGCACTAAACCATCTTGATCTGTGAAGTTGATGAATTGTAATTTTTAGGTTTTCTACCCAGTTACCAAAAAAAAAACATTTGGAACATTTGTGCTGTGGCACGCACAGGGTTTGCATGTGTTACTTCGAAGACAAACAAAATCTAAAATACAAGAAAAACTGAAAAACCTACATGGGGTACCCTCACATGGCCCCTGACTCTCTGAGGAGGTACCTCCAGGTACCCCCTCCATGCCAGGGCGCCCTGAATTTATGTCTATTGCCAGCTCCTCCACAGGGGTCAAGATCATTTAAGGGCCAGATCCAGTCTGCCGACTGTCTGCCTTTTTTTTTTACGAAAAAAATGGCTTATTTAAATGCAGGAGTGACAAATATAATGTGACAATTTAAATGCTGGACTGACAAAATATACGAATACGATGGTGGGAAAAGCTTAGCAGTTTGTATGTTTTTATACTTCATTTTTTACTTGATCCGCTGACCGTTTGGGAGCCATCGGAGTACATATATGTTTTAGAAGAAAAGGGTTATGTGGTAGGAACGTTAAGAATGCTTGACTGGGATATTAATAGATTCATGGCTCAAATATGAAGGATCATGTTTTTGACATGTAACTAACGCATTTACACGGTAAGCGATCCGCTGCCAGGCTTTGGCGTCCCCTTTTCTTGTGATAATATCCTTCTCCTCATCAAAGCTCCAAAGGAGAACCTGGAGTTCCATTTCATTGAAATAAGCGGCCCGTTTTGCCATTTCGATCAGGGTATCCATGATCCATACATCACGTCTTTATAGGTTTGGCGTGGACGCGCACAACACTGTGTTAACCAACCCCGTGTTCGTTGAACTAATGCATAACCTGTGTGGTGGAACCAAACTCTCTGGTTTAGTTGGCACAGGGTCAATCAACCTAGAGTTCAGCGTTAACTCTTTGTTTGTTATACCTCCGTTCGTGTAATACCCCTCTGGTGTGATAAAAGAGAACAACTGATGGTAGTGTACACCCAAGGGTATCTTACCTATTCACCTAAACCCCTATGGCATACCAAACACAAAGGAAATAAGTGAGCATGACACAGCAAACAAACAGGCAGACAATGGAGAAAACAGGTGCAAGTTATCAAGGATGATGACATTAATTGCCCGACAGACAGCTCCTAGATTGGACCGGGGGTTAGACGATGGTGGAGGAACAGCCAATGGTGTGACACCTACAGAGAACGAGAGGGGAGACACTGGAAAACACAAGGCCAACAACCAAACACGTAACACACACGCACACAGTGTTGGGGCTAGTTACTTTAAAAAGTAATATATTACAGATTACATATTACTCTCAAAAATAGTAATGCCTTACACTACTATATTACTCCCTGGAGAAAGTAACTAGTTATATTACTAGTTACTTTTTTTCTACTTACTCTAAAATTGCCTGAGATGCATAAGATGGAAAGAGAGCAGACAAAGGAGGAGTCTTCTTGAAGGTCTTTATTAACCCAACAACAGACTGGCCTACATGCTGTTTAACTTCCTCAATTAACATTGTCTAGTGCAAATACAAACAAGTGTACTTGTGCAATCAAAAACAAAGAAATATTAACTTCCTTCATGTTTAATCAACAGTCTAGTGCAAACAATCAGTTTGATTGTAAATTTATAACAAGTACAAACAAGAAATATTAACTTCCTCAAAACATAAATAAAATCTTAAATAAAAAAGACTGGTCTTACCAGCACTGTGAAGAGGAGAGGTAAACTGTCAAAAATAAAACCAAAACACTGCAGAGGAGAGGTAGGTTGTTGAAATTGCTTTAAGCATAAAACAGCTTCAAAACAAATCAATTAAACTACTACTACAACTACTGTAGTGCAAAATATGAACGTCTTAATGTGTCAGCTTATTAATTTTGGTCAAAATAATGGTTGTACCTCATAAGGAGGATTTTCTCAAATCGCTTGTCTCCTAACCTGTTCCTCCTCTGAGTTAAAACAAGGCTCCCCAGGCTGAATAGCCTCTCTACTGGAGCACTGGATGCTGGTGCCGTGTTGCATTTTAAAGACAGGGCCTTGATTCTGGGGAAGTTGTCTAGGACCCCCATCTCTGACCCAGACTTCAGGGAGTCCATCACCTCCCTTTCAGGACTAAGAGATCCTGAATCCTGCTCTCCCTCAAACACAAAGAAGTCATCCTCGCTGCTGCTGGAGGCTGGACTTAGCTGTAGAGGCCTGACTTCCTGCTCCTCATTGTGGGGGGCAGCCACGGGGGCTACACAACACTCTGTTATCAGCAGAGTCCTTAGGTCCTCTCTCCTGGTCCCTTCCCTCAGCCACCGCATCTTAAACTTGGGCAGAGTGACAGCAGCCAGGAGAGCCTCCCTGCTGTCCAAAACAGAGGCGAAGCGGGTTTTGACGGCCTGTGAGAAAGAGATTTCAAAATTAGATATTTCTCTTAAAAAGGACAAAACATGTTTTTCTGTGTAAGGAGTTGACGGGTGAATGATGCAACAGGCATATTGACTATACCAGGTCTTCAAAAACACAGTACCAGTATACAAATCTTACATTCTCTAAGAGCAGTGTGGAATTTAGAAAACTGTGATACTGGAAGGATGTGCAATTGTGTATCTGACAGGTTTCTCTCATATCACACAAAGTTCTAGTCAGTAAGTCTCACACACACAAACACACACACAGTACACACGGCTTACCTGCACTATGACATCAGGCAGATCTACCGTCAGCTGGCAGAGGCCAGCACGCAATGCCAGGGTCTTTGACATCAGAGACTCCAGTGTTGGTAGTAGATTGCCATAATAACAATCATTTTCACCTGGAATTAATGAATATGAATCAATTAATGAATTGCTTGTTTGATTCAAATGTTTAACAGTCAAAAAAAGTAAAAGGCAAGAAGCCATTGGTTAACAGGAACCTACGTATACTTAATCTCACCTTGTAATCGGTCCAAAGCTTTCGGAAGAGGTTTTGTGATTGTGCAGTATTCCACAAGGAATTTATACTCCCGCTCAGAAAAGGGTCTCAAACCTAGCTGACTGCAGAGAGTGGTTAACTGGGACATGGGGATCTCAGTGATGCGGGCTATTGCATTGTGGAAAGAGTTCCATCTTGTTGCTGTAGGCACGATGAGCTTTTTTCCACATATGCTTTCAACTAGCTCTGCAGCTACCGTAGACCGGCTGGCCTTAGTCCAGAGGGCAGAGCACTTGGCAGTGGCACTTCTGTAGATTGTTTTGGTTGTCTGTTTGGTTTGGTTGGAGTGCGTGTTGGTCGCTGTCAACCATTTTTCAATGTCAACAGTTGAAATAAGATTCAGTGTGTGCGAGGCACATCTTATGTGAGGGGGGAGAGTAAATTGTCCTGGGTCTTGTTCAGTGAAGAGCACTTCTTGTACATTGGTAAATGTCACCTCTTCATTCTCCCCGGATCCCTCATCCTCAGAATCTTCTGCAGCTGCTGCTGCTGCTGCTGGTGGCCGGGGCTCATACTCACTGAATATAAAAAGTGAAAGAAACAAAAAGAAATAAATTCATCATGTGTGGCCTATTCAATTAAAATGCAATGATATCATGTGTGTGTAGTTGATTATAATGCAATCAAATTAAACCATTCATGAACGTTACTCATTTGCAAATAAAACTCTTATTCAACTGACCTGAAAGCCTTCACAAAGTTCGAGCCATTGTCAGTGACTGTTGCGGTGACCTTCTCTGAAAGTCCATAAGATGAGTGAACCTGCTCAATTTCAGTAGCCACAACGTCGTATGTGTGTCGTCCTTTGATTCTTTTGCAGGCAAGGGCTGCTTTTGCGCGATGGAAGTTGCTTGGGTCAATCCAGTGGGCAGTCATGCCTATATAGCTTTTGTTGTGACAAGTCCAGATGTCAGCGGTCGTTGACACATACTCAATGCTTTCAAACGTTTTTTTCAGCTCACTTTCCATCGTGGCATAACATTTATCAAGGTACGTTGCAAAGGTTTTCCTGTCAGAATACGGCTGGTCTCTCCCTGCTATCGGTATTTTGCCGAGTATCTTACGAAAAGACTGCGATTCGACGGTTGAAAGCGGTAGCATCTCCTCTACTACGTAAGAGGCAACAAGCTTATTTATTTCTGATTTTGATGCTGGTACCAGTACCTTTTGATCGAATGAAAGTTTTAGCTGCTTGCGAGGCTGCTCGGTAAAGTCATCCCGTTGCTTGGCAACAAACTCGATGTGTCCGTGCTGTCTTTCGAGGTGTTTTTTCAAGTTGGAGGTGGTGTTCGAAGCGGTTGAGAGTAGCTTTTTTCCCGGGCAAAGGGTACATTGCACTACGAGGTTATTTTCCTTTCGTTGCAAATATTGAAAATAGTGGTTGAATTTCCAGCCGTCGAACGAGGTTTTTTGCAGAGCGGTGCCTTCTTCAGGACGCGAGCTAGCAGAAGCAGCAGCAGCAACATGCTCCGGACTTGTTGACTCTTCCATTTTTTACCCATCTGTCCTGGCGGGTGCCGCTGGCGACCAATCGGTGATGGTAAATGATACCTCGTGTCAAACCCCAACCAATCACTGATCCATTCACGCCCCCCCCCTCCCTCCCTCCGTGCTGTTTTGTGTGATGCGTGTGTGGTGAAGTAGCTGGTAGCTAGTAGCAAATGTAACGCAAGTAACAAGCCCGGAAAATTGTAATATTATTACTATTTTCAGTAGAGTAATGCCTTACACTACTAGTTACTTGAAAAAGTAATCTGATTACAGTAACGCGTTACTTTGTAACGCGTTACACCCAACACTGCTGGTGAGATAACATTTTGTTTAATTCTACCAACAACTTTGAGCACCCCTGTTCTACGCCAACCTTGTACGTTTCCACACAATGAGTGTGATTGTATTGTGCAGCATTAAACACACAGCCCTGAATTGGTATTTATATTCAAATTCTATCCGAGCCTTTAAGCGAGGTGCCAGCATTGCTTTGCAATGACTAATTAAAAAAGCCCCAGAAACCTGCAAGTGCTGATGGCCCAGCCCCACCATGCCGTTCCGTCTATGGTACCCACAGATAATGGCCATTATTGAGACATCAGCTAGTTTGTTGAACATTTAACAGAACGCCACAGGCAAGGCCCGGATGGGACGACAAACAGAGTTGTACTTGATTAGTGTACAAGCTGTTCTAATTGCATTCTGCACAGTATTGTGTACATGCTCTACGCATCAACCTATACTGGCAGCTGCTTAGAAGAAAAGTGAGCTGACGTATGTGTATGCGTGTCCTACATAGTTTTAGAAGAAAAACAAAAACTTTATTCTTGATTTAATCTGAGATATTTACTTTGCGTTATGTTCTGCCCCCAAGAGTGTGTGTGTGTGTGTGTGTGTGTGTGTGTGTGTGTGTGTGTGTGTGTGTGTGTGTGTGTGTGTGCGTGTGTGGTTGTGTGTATCTTTTGATGTTTTGAAGTCAATGTTTAGTATAGAGAGCTTCAAACAATGTGTGCGTGTAGCCACAGAAACCACCACCAGCCACGCCCTAAAACATTCATAAACTACTGCGCTGTCTCAGCCCTAACAGACAGACAGTCAGACAGACAGAGAGTCCCTCTTCAAGCCTTATCTCTAAGCACACCTTTAAAACGACCCTCCAATTACATGCTTCATAGCCCTGCACATGTCTGTGTGTGTGTGAGTGTGTACACGCGTGTTGGCGTTCGTGTGTGCGCACGTGCGTGCGTGCGGGTGTGCGTGCATGGACGCATGCGTGTTGATTATCTTTCTCTCTCTAAGTGTGTTTAGACAGATTAATGGATGCCATCGTGTCTGTGAATACATGAATTACTTAGGGTCAACTGTTCACACATTTACACACTCAACGCACACACACACCCCCAGGCTCCTCCTGCTGTAGTGAGGGTGTCTCCTTCTGGTGGTGGAGCAGCATACGGCAGCCTGTTAGCTTAGCTTATATAGAGGAGCACTGCTGCTGCTAAAACAGATGAAGGAAAATAAATAAGCCCAATACCCGTGTGTGATTGTGTGTGCGTGTGTGTGCGTGCGTGTGTGTGTGTGTGTGCGTGCGTGCGTGCGCGTGTGCGCTTGTGTAATAAACAGATAATGGGACACGTATTCTACTGGTGGACACTGGGAGCGGCCCAGTTCAACCACAGTATTCTTCTGCTGTGCACTGGGAGCTGCCGAGTACAACAATGAGTTATACTGGTTAGCACTGGTGCCACAGTGCTAGCAGTGTAGGGGCTAGTGGTGGGGAGCTAATGCTGAGGAGCCAACGTGTGAGCGGTCAAACGATGGGGGGAAGTGACTGCAGAACACTTGGATTCTCTTGGCGCGGGGCTACAACAGACGCATGTCCCGGAGCAGAATAGAGTGCGCCATGCATGAGTGGATATGAACACAGTTATATAAGGGAGCATCTAAATATAGACGTATAGAATTGTTATGTAAAGACAGCTAGTTAGCGTTAGCACGGCGGCTCCTCTACTAGGTCACAGCCTTCGTCCCCCTGGCTTCCACTTGGTCTGCTTCCCTTGGAACATTTGGAGATTGTTGCTCAACTACATCCTGGCTCAACACTCAAAACCAAAAGTGAACTCAACACAACAAACAATGGTTTTGTGCTCTCCAAAACGGTACAACTCCACATCAGACGAAGGAGGCACCGAAGCAGAACCATGAATACAAGATAAAACCGTCAAGAGCCAGAACGTTCACAGGGCGACTATTTCCCTTCACGCTACAGATGAATACCTGGCTCTCGCAACGCTCTTTTGTGTTTGTGTTGTTTGTGTTGCTGTGTTGCTGTGAGGTTGCTTCCTTCTGAACCACAAGAGTCTCTGGAGTCTTTAGTGTGTATCTGATGCAGTGTTGTTGTTGTTATTGTTGTTGTTGTGTGGTGTTTGTCTGAAGCTGTGTTTTTATTGAGTTGTTTTTAGCTACAGATGACCTCATTGATCTTGGAGGAAATTATTTAAGCTGTGTTTTGTAGTGGACCTGCTCAATCTAAGACCACGTCCCATTCCTCCCCCTAGCCCTAGATTTGAGCCCTAGCCCTAGAATTTGTGCGAGGGGTCGGGTGTACCATTACTTAGGGAGCAAGGGGGAGTGGCTATTTCCCCTTAAAATCATCCCTTGGCAGCTAGCCAGCTGGGAACCTCACTTGCAGCTAAGGGGAGTATCATGGATTACCCAGGATACCTTTCGAACTCAGCAAGCGACAATTTTTTCCATTTTTCTCAACAGTTATACATTATGTGAAATTATTTAACGATAGACTGGATTTTAATATATGATCTGAATATGTAGGTCGTCTTTTCGAAAGAAGGGTCACATTTTAAAACGTGAAGGGAAATAGCAGTAGGCTTCTTCCTGCAGTGTAGACACGTCGATGCTGCGCGTGACGTAAGGGAGCACGTTCTCTACGCTAATTTGCTTAATATATTAATTATAGTGTTGTCCCATATCATAGGAAAAGATCTTCACACTTATTAAACTCTTTGAGGGGACTTTACTGTAGAGGGAACTCAAAGCAAGTGTTCTCGTTAAGGGGAGAGTAATGGGACGGGGCCTAAAGCTGTGTTGTGTAGTGGACCTGCTCGATCTAGAGCTGTGTTGTGTAGTAGATCTGCTCTATCTAAAGCTGTGTTGTGTAGTGGGCCTGCTCTATCTAAAGCTGTCTCGTGTAGTTCCCCCCTCCTTATCAAAAGCTGTATCGAGTTGTGTACAGTTTCTTCTCTATGAAATGTTGTCTTATTCTTTACTAATGCGTTGTGTAGCGTCGCTGCTCTATCTGAAGCTGTATTGTGTTATTGCGATGGCGCTGTATAGTGTTTCTGCTCTGACTAATGTTGTCCCAGCCTCTCATCGTGTTGTGACGTGCACCTGCTCTATCTAAAGCTGTCGTGTTTTGTGTTGACGTTGTGTAGCGGTTTCTGATCTCTCTGATGTCATCTCTTTCCATACCGCTGTGTTGTGTAGTGTTCCTGCGGAGCCACAAGAGTCTTGAGGCGGTGGACCCCCAGTTCACCATGAGACGGAAGATGGAGCAGCTTAGGGAGGAGCTGGAGCTTTTGGAGACCCTTAGAGACGTAAGGACACGCCCGTGTGTCCGTAGAGCTGTAGAGCCTCTAGTCGCTGCTGTTTGAGGATAACATTGTTGCTGTGCTTAAAACCAGGAAAGGAAATTGCACACGAGTCCTCTAGTGCTCACCGAATGTCAGTTGTCCAATGAAATAGCTTGAAGGCTTATTTCCATAAAGTTAACAGAAGTGTAACTGTGGTCCCACCACAATGCGTGGAACTTTGTCCAAAGCAAAGTCAGAGGGCCTTGCCCTAAAAACATGTCTGGTAGTCCATGTTCTGAGATTATTTGCAACCAGCCGTATTCCGAACGGCCACGTTGGATGGCCAAAATATTCAAACCTTAATACATTTTTTATTAAATAAAACTGTCAAACAGCACCTCTCAGAATGCATAACATGGCGATAAATAATTGAATGAGATTCTAACCGAATGAATGAAATCAGTATTTCCCCCGGTCTTTTTACATCCAACCACCGCGGGGGCACCCTTTGAGCGTTAAATGAACGACACATTAGTCACTTCCACCAGGGTTTCACGTCACAGTTGCGGGTTCGTGTGAATATTGACCGGGTGTTTCCCCTCAGGGCATTGAGGGAAGGCTGAAGGTGGCACTTCCTGAAGATCTTGGCTCCTCCCTCATGGACGGCGTGGTGCTCTGCCACCTAGCCAATCACATCCGCCCACGCTCCGTGGCCAGCATCCATGTCCCATCCCCTGCTGTGGTATGTATAGATGGTTACACCCTTTAGAACCCTGGAGAACCCAGCTACTGGTGTAGAGATACCCTTTAGAACCCTGGAGAACCCACCTACTGGTGTAAAGATACCCTTTAGAACCCTGGAGAACCCACCTACTGGTGTAGAGATACCCTGGAGAACCCGCCTGGTGTAGAGATACCCCTTAGATCCCTGGAGAACCAACCTACTGGTGTAGAGATACCCTTTAGAACCCTGGAGAACCAAGCATTAAATTATGTTTGGGAAAGAAAATTCGAAACAAAATAAAACTACCTCAGCGAAGAAGGGGTCACAAGTCAAAAAACGGCAGGAAAACATGCACTAGAACCGTCCTTCTGGTGTAAAACAAACTTAAGACCCCTGTTACGTACCTACTAATGTAGCAGTAGCCTTTTGAAACCTCCTACCTGGATTCTAAAGAGCAGAGCGTGTACAGCAGATGTAGAGCAGATAACCAATAGAGGGCAAACAGTACCACTGCACAGCTCACTGCTATTCTGCAGGCCGGTTCAGTACTTGGATAGCACGTCACAAAGAACAGCTAGTTAAGGAGGGGTATTAAACGTGTGTGTGTGTGTGTGTGTGTGTGTGTGTGTGTCTGTATTTGTGTGTGTGTGTGTGTGTGTGTGTGTGTGTGTGTGTGTGTGTGTGTGTGTGTGTGTGTGTGTGTGTGTGTGTGTGTGTGTGTGTGTGTGTGTGTGTGTGTGTGTGTGTGTG
>OOFH01112980.1:0-13122 GCA_900323355.1 Merlangius merlangus | reverse complement strand
TAATAAAGTGATGAACCGTGCTAATAGAATGATAAACTACATCCATAGCATACTCCACTACATTCCCGCTCATCTGAATGCCTGGGAATAGAGTGTGGAGATGGATTAGGCTAGGCGATTGTTCCCAGTAAACCACACACACACATATATACAAACGCATGCACACAAGCACGCACACACTCCCCCCAATCAACGGCATGTACTAATGTGGTGCACTAATGGACATCTATGGTAAAGAGGGTGAAATGTGTTTACCTGTTTCCTAATGAAACCTACACACACACACACACACACACACACACACACACACACACACACACACACACACACACACACACACACACACACACACACACACAGTTGTGAGCAGTAGGCTTTCCTAATGTTTTTGCCTGCCATTCTCCTCTCTTTTAGCAGACTGATAAATACAACATATCTCCTTAACTGCATGGTAAGGAAAGCTAGTTTTGCAAATGATATGTTGAGTACAAAAAATGGAATTCATTCCCAAAAACAAATTAACAACTGTTCATTTGAGTGGTATGATGTTACGAAACTCATTCAGTAAGCTTGGTTCTGAATGCTTTACATTCAGAATCTGTGGTGTAAAAGCTCCTCCTTGCAACCATGATAGTCTGACCAATCAGATGGCAGACAAGCTCAAATCTGGGTTACACTTTATTTCGCTGTATGTTTGTTTCGACCAATCATGTCGCTGGAGGCAGAGATCTGAAAGCCTGTGATTGCACAAGAACACAAACTGGGCCAGAAGGTAGAGAACTGTGAAAACGTGTCCGTAAAGGTTTCTAATGAACTCTGTGTCGACTGGCCACTGTAGAAATCCCCTTCTGAAAACTCCTCTCGCACAAGTTTTATTCCGTATAATATTTCCATAATGAAACTGGAAAACATCTGGTAAGGTTGGCTGGCTGAATTGATCTTAACCAGAATTAGACTGTGATATAGGAACAAATTACGAAAACAATAACTTTGTATTGTAACCATCATAAATCATAAATGGTATTTTGTCTTTGATTATATTTTCCTGTTTCCTTTTCGTTTGTAAGATTACCACTGAATAAGTCTTTATTTTAAAGTGGTGTGTGTGTGTGTGGGTGTGTGTGCTTTACTCATTCAGAGTAATGAATGATTTGGTCTTTCATTTTTATTTATTCATTTTACATTATGAAAGGTTTTTTTCCCCTCTTTTTGACTCATAACGCTGCAGTCATGGCAACTGAAGTTTGTGTGATTAACACCTCACCTACTCTTTTAATTGGCTCATCAAGAGACTATTGTTGTTAAAGGCCAATGTTTGAGCTATTGTTCCTCATGCTACAATTTTTTTTTATTGGAAGCTGTGTGTGCGTGCGCGTGTGTGTTTTGTCTGTGTGTGTAAGAGAGTGAGAACTAGCATTTGTTTTTTCTAAAGGTTGGATTCATATAGGTTCATATCATTTGCATGCAGTTGAAACTCCTCATGTCATCAAACTCATCTTACACACACACACACACACGCACACACATTCTGCCATGCGTGTACAAAAACATGCATTCACAAATACAAACTTAAAGGCTTAAGGTGCCTTTGATGAAGAGCGTTAATATTAAAAATCTCTCTCTCTCTCTCTCTCTCTCTCTCTCTCTCTCTCTCTCTCTCTCTCTCTCTCTCTCTCTCTCTATCCATATTAGTTGTTCAATCTTACATTTTATATGATTATTATTATTAGGCATTTTATTATTATTTTACAGGAAGACTCCAAAACATCAATATCCAACGGTAGACCGTGCCATACAGAGGCAGCCAATCAGACAGACTTATGGGCGTGGCAGTCATTGCGCTAGTTTACCATCGTCATACCTACACTATCCAATCCGCTGTGTCCGTTGTTAGGCACCGCCAAGATCAGATTGAGAGACCCGACCGTACAGCGGGCTAGCGAGCGACTCAATTGAAAAGGCTAACGCGAATTGCTAACTTGTAAGCCGAACCGGTAAGACTCTCTCGTCAAACTGTTGCTGGTTCCGAAATTATTATGGACGCAATTAATATTCACTTAATAACATATAGATATAGAGTTGTACTCCGGGCTACGGTTTGACCGGTTTTAGGAAAAGTATCTGCGTTTGAACCAATGTTGTGGTTCATCCGGACGGGGCTGTCGGTGACAGCTAGCCCAGCAGCTAGTAGGCTAAAGCTACTTTGCTAACAACACGCTGTCGAGTAACTTCTCATTTGTTAGCTCGCTAGGGTTGGTTTTAGCAACGTTAGCCTTTTAGCTCATTGATTAAACGCACATATGAACGTACCCCTTCATTAGTAAACTATAAGACGGAGGCTGGATGTTCTACTTGTCAAAATCAGCTCTTTGGCGCTTTTAAATTAGGGCAATTTGAACTATTTACATCCAGTTAGTTAATTACTATACAAACACTAATGAGTACAATATGAAGTGATTATCAAGCGCCTTTGGGAACTCCTCATCCACGGCAAACACGGCAAATCCACGACATAACCTAATTTATACTTCACGTGTCATTGTAAACCTTAGAAACACAGAAGGGGACGGTGGTCCGAGGGGGTTAAGTTCTTAATACAATATAAAGCTGGTTTGGCTTGTAAATGATTTGTAGAAACTGGGTTCAGGCAGTCGCGACCTATTTTGAGGCCTGGTTGTGAATATTTTAATTTCGTCCTTTTAGTTGCATTGTGCGCGCATGAGACGCCACGATCTAAACCCACACTGACGCTCAGCCATAGATAGAAGAGTGGGTCCCGACGGCATCACTGACCTGGGCCTTTTGGTTATTATGTTGTAACCGTTGGAACAAAGTGTCTGTCAGTTCAGTTATGGGCAGATCGTAACCCAACTTGCCCAGTTACTTTACAAGGGAACGCATAGATCCTTGCTGTCATTTTCACCAGAAAATGCTATTTATCTGAAGGTTTATTTGTGACGATCTATACTAAGCTCGCAACAGAAACTTGCTGTTCTGATAACGTCAGTTGAGTGCCAAATAAACCATTTTTAAGGTAACTTTATAGCCACATCGAAGTTGTCGCATTTTGGACATTCGGCCATTGACTCACAATTACTAAATTAATGAGAAACTACTTGAATATTGCATAGTTTAGTTTCCTGTTTGGCGGTAGGGCTTCAGACCTCCTCTTCCTCCATACTCTATTGCCAACAAAAACACTCGTCGAGGAAAGCAACCCAGAGTGCACTCGTAAGTGCACAGAAACCGCTTTTTACATTTTACTTTTGCTCATAAATGCACGCACATATATTGAACAGAAGACGGACTTTAGACACTTGCTTGATTCTGTAATGGTTCAATGAACCAGCGTTATAATGGGTCTGTCTGAGCCATTTTAAAACGTGCAGCAGAAGCTAACTCGCTAGCTAACGTCAGCCACCAAAGTGTTAGCAGCAGCTAGCTCCAACTCAACAAAAGCCTCGCTGCACCCGTACCGACATGAAGTGCTGATGCTGTTTACTTCTCAGTAGTAGCTTTCACATCTAGGTTATGTTATGGTCTAGACCATCCAGGGTATTTTCAGCACGAAATGCTAAAGTGATCATGTGTGCGTTGACCTGTAGCTGAAGTTCGTGGATAATCGTCCCCGGACGTGGTGAATAACTAAAGTAGGCCTGCTTGTGTATCTGTCCTACCGCAACTCTTTTAATTGAGAGTACAACTTCTTGGGGTTCTGAGACGTGCCGAACGAATGTTAAAACAATCGTACGCGTTAATACCACCGAGATCGCGATTTGTTTCGTTTCATGCAGTTTATCTTGTCTTGTCCTCGGCACAATGCCCGGCTAGTTAAGCTAACTAGAGTAGTGTAGCCAGCCTCAAACAATGTGCTTGCTGCTGTAACATAAAGTTAGGTTTTTTTTTTATCTTTAATGTAAATTACCCTAACTTTTGTTGATATTGCTTTAATTTACTTAATGCAGTTTTTTATATACATAAAACAAGTAACTATCGTTTTATGTAAAATGTTTAGATGCTGTGAGCAGTTCCAGATTATTTTGACTCAAATAAAAAATCGGTTATGTTTCTGTTTCAGGTGTTTTATCTGAAAAGAGAGAGGAAGTTTTTCCTTTTAGACTGAAGCTTTACTTCCCCGGTCCTTTTGGATCATGGCTAAAGATGTAAGTAATTAGTTAACTTTTATAGGTAACAATCTTGTTGGACTGCATTTTATTGTATTTATTATAGTAGTGCGTTTTATGATGATCATTTAAATGTCACCTCTTTGAGCCCAATTTTATTGAACACCTGTGATCTGGTTCTCTGCAGGCTGGTCTGATTGAAACAAACGGCGAGTTGAAGGTTTTTATCGATCAGAATCTGAGCCCAAGTAAAGGTAAATAGTGCTGAACATTTAACATAAATGTGTATTATTTGAAAGGTGATGTGTGTCTGCTCTCGCCACCAATTGTGCCATTATATAGCTGTAACCTGACAATGGGTGGCAACCTAGTGTCACTGTTTAAATTTCAAGTCTAATTGGTGTGTGTTCTCTTCTGCCCACGTCACTAGTCCTGTCTCTGGTTACTGTTCAGCCCACGGCTCTTCCAGTGGCCAAACAGCTATTGCCCAAAACCCTAGGACCCTCCAACGTCAACATCGCTCCACACATGCAACACATGCCCCACATGGTGAGTGATGTGGTTTTACAGTCTTCACTTGTTGATCAGCTCTGTAAGGAAAACACCTCCTCAGATGATGCCACCCGCTCTTCATTTGTCACCATTGGTTTGCATATTAGCTGAATGAGCTCCTCCAGGTATGTTATGGATGTGTAAGGCTCTCCCGTTATCATTGTGCAATGACCGGGTTTGTAGGGTGGGGTGAAGGGGCTGAGACTAAGCTGGTCAAACTCTATAGTCAGCAGGATTACTCCCATCATCCCATTATGAACATAGAATCTTTACACATACCAGCAGCCTTCTTAATCATAATCTGTGTGGAGGAATAAATCATGTATAGCCTCTCTCAAAGTTACCTAGGATGTTGTGTTTTTAGCAGCCTTGTTTAGACTGGAATGTTGATTAGTATCTTTGCTCCCCCCTGGCCCTCTTTGTTCACAGGTGATTGGAACACCCCAAAGACCTACCGTTTCCAATACCATACTGGTTAACAGTCCACACACGCCCAGCTCCCAGTTCCTCACACAGAGCCAACAACCAGATGCCTCGCCATGGTCCTCAGGGTAAGCTGCCACCATCCTTCCAAATGTCAAATGCCTTGACGTGTTCAGCCATGCCACCATTGAGTGTACATTTAATGCATTCCTTCCTCTTGATAAACTTCACTCTGACACCAATAAACTGTTAATATGGCCCCTTCACAGTGTGGAGTACAAAACTTGAAAACGTAAAAGACGATTTTTCAAAGTGCACCTGATTATATTGAAACCATCGATTTCTTTTGTGATGTGGCTGAACCATGTCGGAATGTTAATAGAGATAGACTTCATATTTAGTGGTTAACCTAACTGGAAAAGGTTAATACAGAGGTACAGGATTGATATCCTTGTTGTTTCACTATTTATTTATTTATTGTCCTTAGAAAACGTGGAAAGAAAGGTGAGAAAAACGGGAAGGGGTTGAGGCATTTCTCCATGAAGGTGTGTGAGAAGGTACAGAAGAAGGGCGTTACCACCTACAATGAGGTGGCCGATGAGCTGGTGGCAGAGTTCAGCTCCGCAGACAACCACATGTCGCCTAATGACTCGGTAAGATCCGTTGCCGCACCGCAAATGGCCCTCCAGAACGAAAAAAAAAACGGAACAGATCAAAAACTGTCAATTGTTTCCCAATCAATGGGAAACAATTGACAGTTTTTGTTCTGTTCTTTTTTTTCTTGACATTTTTCTTATACTTTTAATAGGTGCAGGATCGTTTAATGGGTGTGGTTTCCAATTGCAGATATCTGCACTAAGTATCATTTTTCATTATTTTCCCACGCAGCATGTGTATGACCAGAAGAACATCAGGCGTCGCGTATATGATGCTCTTAATGTGCTCATGGCCATGAACATCATCTCCAAGGAGAAGAAGGAGATCAAATGGATCGGCCTGCCTACCAACTCCGCCCAGGAGTGTCAAAACCTAGAGGTGCACCCAGAGAACATGTGGACTAGTGGTCTAAAGGATAATCTGCCATTACATGTTAGATTTCGTATTTTTCCTCTTTTCGTTAACGTTAGATCTTTGGTGTCAACCGTAGGTGGAGAGACAAAGGCGGCTGGAGAGAATCAAGCAGAAACAGTCACAGCTACAAGAACTCATATTGCAGGTATGCCTAAAACTAGGTCTCCCCAAGTGGGAATACATTTTTATTTGTCGGACCCGCTGTAAAATGTGTTTTTTTTTCTTTCTTTCATGTATATATTAATTTTATAACGTGGATAGGATATTGAATAACAAATGATTTTACTCCCTGCAGCAAATCGCCTTCAAAAACCTGGTTCAGCGGAACAGGCAGTCAGAGCAGCAGACGAACAGACCCCCTCCTCCCAACTCTGTCATCCATCTGCCCTTCATCATCGTCAACACCAGCAAGAAGACAGTCATCGACTGTAGCATCTCCAATGACAAGTATGTCTCCCCTTTAATCCAGATGTCTCCATTTTCTTCGTCACCCACGCTTCATTGAAATTGAATTCCCCTGAAATCTGACTACCTGTTGTCTTATTGGTATCTGTACAAACATTGTTTGTCCACGACTACTTGTAGCTACAAAAGAAGTCGACAACACAGGCACAACATTACGAGGCGTTGGGTACTAGTCTGGAAAATTGATTTTAAGAGTTGTGTTGTTTAAAGAACTTTCTTTAAAACTAAACATGATTTAGCCTTTTGTGTAATCAGAGAAACATGTCATCTGCTCAGCCTTAGCTCTTCTGTCACTGTTTTTAAAGGGTATATTGTTTGTGTAGCAACAATATTGTATAGATGTTCAAAAGGCCTGAAAACGATTTACCATTTTGAAGGAGGTTTGTCTCTTCTCCTTGACATTTAACTGGGTTAGGTAAATGTTGGGGTGTATTCTGTACAACAGGGCGGGAAGCTTAGCTTAACAATCCAACGATGATACAAATGGAAATGGTGCTCATTAACTGGACCTGGTTGGCGGTCATTTATGGTGACATCACTGATTGTAGAGGCGATATATATATTGTCATGTACTTGACATTGGTGGTGTTAAATTGCATTGGTAGTGCGGGCACTGGCCAAGGCAGGATCAGTGTGCTGTTGATAGGGCTGGGGGTTAACGATTATTTATTAAACGATTAATCGGGCAATTATTTCATCGTTTAGTCGACTAATCTAATGACTAATTGGATGGTTATCTATTTCTGTTGCTCGATTAATAAAAACCATAATGTATCTCAAATAAATACCAAAAAATTCAACAGTTTTGCACAGCAAAAAACCTTCTGCTTTACACAAAATAAAATAAATAAAATAGTTTCACTGTTATACAAAATGAAAGGCCAGCCGTGCTCAAATCTGTGAGTGTGGCCAGGCCAATTTGGCCACTTGGGAGAGGTGTGCTGCTACGGTACGGGCCGCTACGGTACAGATGCTAATGAGCCGAAACGCGCAGTCGCGCACACGCACGGCTACGCAACCTGAGCTTGATGACGTATAGTCCATGCGACGACCACGGACATAATAAAGGCGACGAGCCTTCTTTCCCATTAAACAGTAAACATACATCCAAATAAGCAACAGACTCAGCAAAGTGCGAACTGTGTTCTGTGTTGTTGTCCATTTCCCTCGAAAATCGTCTCTACAGCTCTAGCTGTTGATAAAGTGTATGCCCAACCCCACGGGAAATATATACGGGGGTTATAAAGTCCATTGCCCCACCCTCTGTCAGAATGCCCAAAGAGAAAATGAAAGTCAATTCTATTTGTCCTTAAAATGAGTCTTGCATTGTTCGATTAGACATTTAGTCAATGTATTTGGTGTGTCATGTTCTAATATGTGATTTATATTTCCTCTGATTCAGGTTCGAGTACCTTTTCAACTTTGACAGCATGTTTGAGATCCATGACGACATTGAGGTGCTGAAACGCATGGGCATGGCCTGTGGTTTGGAGGTGGGCAAGTGCTCTCCAGAAGACCTGAAGGTGGCCCGCAGTCTGGTGCCAAAGGCCCTGGAGCCTTATGTCACAGGTCAGAGCAAGAGAAGGATATTGAAGAGTAGCCCCCTCGATGAGCGACATTGTGTCTTCACTACCGTCTCGTCTTGATGGACATAAAAGCATAACATAATTGCATGTCTTCTATGTCATTTTTGTCTGCGCTGAATCACTATTGCATTGTTACTTTGTTTTCTTTGTAGAGATGGCGAAGGGTCCAATCAGTAATGTCTACATCACCGGGGGAACTTCCTCAAACGGAGCACGGTATCCTGTGGGCAGGTGAGAGGCCGCCTACAGTCAATAACGTGTACAGAAACGGGAGGCTGCAAATGAATCACACTCAATGTTTACATTGTATCCTCACCAAAGCTCTTCAGACTTCAACCCTTAAACGTTTTTCGTCTGAAATATATCGGCCCCACGACAGTATTTAATGGCCCTCATCTGAAGTTGTAACGATCAGGGCTGGAACATAAAACCAAAGGCTTTTTTTGTTGCTCGACATTCTTAATAATTTATTTAGGAACACAAATGCCCACCACGGGCATCACTGGCCAGTGGCTTGTGCCAAATGACAAACAACGAGGGTTTAATTCTGGCCCGCGGCCATCAGGGACCGCCTTTATTGAGCAACCCTTGACGTTGTTTGTTGACAGTGACGGAGGCGCGGACGGCACCATGGCCTCCAGCTCCAACGACTCTCACTACAGCGGGTCTCGTGTGGAAACTCCAGTGTCTTACATGGGCGACGATGACGAGGAGGATGACTACGATGAGAACGACGACGAAGACTAGCCTGGCTCTCCCATGTCCACACCTCTCCAACAAGCACAGTCTTTCTAACCACCATGGGATGCAAGCCCACTGTGTGTGTGTGTGTGTGTGTGTGTGTGTGTGTGTCTCTCGCTCTCGCTCTCGCTCTCGCTCTCTCTCTCTCAAACATCATGCAGCTGTTAGCTGTGATGCTAAAAAGGGAACAGAATCAGCATGAAGTGCTAATGACAGCTAGCGCCCCAGTCTGTCACGCTGAACGTCAAGGGAGGAACATTGAGGCACTAAAAATGAACTTTTTAGGAACTGATGCAGAGAACTTTCTTCTCTCCATCACTCTCCCACTCTATCTTTTTCTCGCCCCCTGCTCTCTCTCTCTTTTCTATTAATCATCTCCATCGGTTCTCTGCTTCACTGTTGCTGTCTTACATCTTCCTCTTTATGCTACGCCTTTTGTTTTCCCGGAAACATCACAACCCATCTGCATCCACCTCAACCGTACGAGAAATCAAGGGGACCAGAGCACTTCAGGGCCTATTCCTGCTAGTGATAAAAATGAAAGCCTCCAACTGCGCAAGATAATAGAATGCGAGATGAAATGCCCACGAAGGCAACTGCAAAGCATATGGTTCTGCAGACCGAGGTTTGCAGAACCACGATTCAAACCCAGCTCCACCAGTCACCAATATGAAATCTTACTGTCAGCCCTTTCCAGGTTTATTATATACAATATATTAAGTAGGCCCACACCAAATATAGTAAATGTCTCAAATATTACAATACAAGCCCCCAGGCCTTACAGTAAATGCAATAACTGCTTTCTTTAGTCTGAGATTCATCACCCTGCATGCAGAGTAAGAGTTCTCCACAGCTTGATTTGTTATTATTATTTTGTTCCTATAACTATATATGGCTCCTAAGAAAGGTTAATGAAGGCTTAGATAGAGAAGCATAGATAGCTTGACAAAAGTGCTTCGTTCTTTCTTTCTTTCTTTCTTTCTTTCTTTCTTTCTTTCTTTCTTTCTTTCTTTCTTTCTTTCTTTCTTTCTTTCTTTCTTTCTTTCTTTTTCTTTGGTGCCGCTGGTAAACAAACGAGCACTGAGGAAAGTAGGGCAAGAAGTTGAAGGAGACGGATTTATACGTTTTATTAGTTTTTATTAGTTTATTAGTTTATTACTTTAGTCTTTAAGGTAACGGCCCAGCTGAAAGTGGATCACACATCATGGAAGGTCATTTCTAGATATTTTTTAAAGCAATCAGCCATTCTCTTTGGCAATAACAAGATGGGGCGATACGACTCCACAGCCGTTCATTTCAAAACATGACTGGTTTGGAGAGATCAAACAGAGCCGTGCTAGGCTGGTTGTGATGTGTGGTTTGATTCTGCCAAGTTGAGCACAACAACAGCAAGACTTGATCAACAACACCGTGGCCTTGTTACTTTGATCCATCCCCGTCTCCCCGTCAGACTCCGCCATGTCATCAAGTGATTTACACATCAGAGCAAAAACAGCAAAACACGGTTTACGAGGATAAAAACAAAATCAAAGGTTGTTAGAAATGTTGAATTATTATGTCTTATATAATCTGTGAGGGGGATAGTGACAGTGATCACCTATATATAGCCGTGAACAAAGATCGGTTCAAAATCTCCTAGCATTGTTTAAACTTAAGATTGATTTTAAGGACGATGTTTGTTTACTGTGGATCATCTCATCTTGTATTTTACGAGCCCCATAAATGCAGACCCTGTTTTTCTCGGTGGGTGTGACATATTTTCTTCTCAAATTACTCCGAGATGTTTGTATGGCAAACGTTGACCCGAAAGCAATGGTCATTCCACACAGTACGACAACTGGACTACATGAGGTCATTTTTGCAGATGCTGACCTGAAGCATGAACTGCAATGATGTGGTTGTGTTGCTTGATTTTCATTTATAACGTTTAACGTTTGAGCGTGCATATGAAATACTGGACACTTAACTGTATAATGGTGATGGATAACTAACGTTCGACCTATTCTGATTGCTGAGTTGCATTAGTTAGTTTGTCCTGTCTCTGGAGCAATCCACCACTTTGCTTCCTGCTTCCTCCCCCCACCTCACACGACATTGACACGTTCCATAAATCGCACGACTAAGTCACTTCAGTTTGTTTAACTGGGCCAAATACGGGAACAAATCCAACAAAGTGTGTTCATATAGACCATGAGCAACACACAAATTAAATGGAGTTCTCCCTACATAGTCATAGTCGCGCACATGCAGACATGCACACGCACACAAACCTGGTTGCTTTGCTTCTTTGGCAAGATCTGGCAACACTGGTGGACAGTAGTAGTCACACATCTCCCGGACAAGGACTGAGACTGTGCGTCGTTTGCTGCGTTAGCATGTTGTGTGGCTGTGCTGCTAATGCTATTAACCCGTAGCACGGGGTGATGTCATAAGGTCGCGAAATGCGCTGGGCTTGCAGGACATTCCGGAGGGAGTTTTGGACTCGTGTCCCATCTGTAGAGGTGGATTCTCATTATGCTGCATAATTCATAACCGCAACTTCAGTCCGGGTTTGTTTCTTCTTGCCATACTGCCTGTTTCTGGATGCGGATCATAGGTTGTTTTGGACTGAATCTTCTTCAATCATTTTGAATTCTCTGAGAGTAGAGGAACCTAGGGCAATGTTCCAGCTGAGTAATATATTAAACCTGTGAACAGAGGGACCAGCTTTGTTTTCCTTTTGTGTGATTAACAAAGATCACAAACAAATGAAGATACACTGTGACGCTGGGTGTCAAACCTGGAATTAAGGAGACCAGTGTCACTAGATTCTGCTTACGCAAGGCTGTCAACAGTAGGCTGAATCATTTACTTTAGGGCGTACTATTCATCTAGTCATTTACCAGACGCCGTTATCCAAAGCGACTTGCAGTGGATTCACATGCATGCTGGGAGGTTATTGAAGCCTTCAGGTATCACTGTAGACTGCGGAAATTGGGGCGTGAAACCCCAGTGGCTTTTGGCTGGCAACCCAACACCCAACAGACTTCACCTCAGTATCTCCCGAGTCTGACCTCTATCAGATCCCCACACAGGCTGGATTACGTCTGACGGTAGTTTCTGCGCAGGCTGTAAATGATGCCGTTGTTTTCTTCGAAAACGCATTGTGCTTGTGCTCAATCTTGTGTTAGGTCTGTCTGTACCGGCACTAATCCAATCTTTGGAGTTAGTGGTGTCTTATGCAAGTATGGCTACACAACACAGGGGCCTCCGGATATAGCACAGACAGTTCACTGGGTTTACCAGAAAATCTAACTGGGGCATTTTGAACTTCTGCACAGATTTGGTAGGTCGTCTGCTTTTTAATAAACGAGTAGAACATAGTTGGATTGGAACCCATTTGCTTATAGAAGGATCAAATTGAACTAATGAGTTTTACTTGTTTATCGATTTAGGTTAATTTGGGATTCATTCTCTTTGATCTGTAAAACATTTGCTACATGTAATAATTAAAAATGATAAATTATACTTAAAATAATGAATCTCCACCCCCCCTTCACGCCTCCCCTCCAGGCCCAGCTAGAGGCCCAGAAGGCCACCCAGGACTTCCAGAGGGCGGCAGAGGTGCTGCGGGCCGCCAAGGAGACCATCTCCCTGGCCGAGCAGCGGCTGCTGGAGGAGGACCACAGGCAGTTCGACTCGGCCTGGCAGGAGATGCTCAACCACGCCACCCAGCGGGTGAGCCTGGGGGCGGGGGGGGTAGGCGTGAGTTGAGTCTGAAAGAGTGTAGGAATGTGTGAGCGAGTTAGTTTTGTATGGATGAGAGTGTTTGTGTGGGGTAACCATCTGGTTTATTTTCAGGAAAAAGGAATGATCCTGTCGTGTGTCATATGTTACTAAGTACAATTAATATAAATATGAAATATAACTGAGCCAAACTAAAATGAATCCAATCCAAGTGAAAGAACATAATGGAGGGGTTGAAGCCTGTGTAGCTCTACAAACTATGCTCAGTAAAAGGTTCAAGTTCAGAGTGGTCAGGGATGGACGCATCCTGAGAGGGATTGACGTTGCGGGCTGTGATTGGCTGTCCCAGGTGATGGAGGCGGAGCACACCAAGACTCGGAGTGAGCTGGTGCACAAGGAGACGGCGTCCAAGTACACCGCCGCCATGAGTCACA
>OOFH01112973.1:6343-16568 GCA_900323355.1 Merlangius merlangus | reverse complement strand
CAGTTGAAATCCTCTAGTGCCCTCACTGTCTGCTGCCTGTCTACTTGCTACCTGTCAGCCTGCTGCCTGTCTGCCTATCTGTCTGCTTCCCCTGCTGCTGCCTGCCTGTCTGTCTGCCTGTTGCCTGATTGCTGCCTGATGTTTTTTGTCTGCTGCCTGCTGCCTGTCTGCCTGCTGCCTACTGCCTGTCTGTTTGTCAGCCTGTCTGCCTGCTGCCTGTCTGCCTGTCTCCCCACTGCCTGTCAGCCTGCTGCCTGTCTGCCTGTTGCTTGCTTCCTGTCTGCTTACTGCATGGCTGCCTGTCTGCCTGCTGCCGGTCTGCCTGCTGCCTGTCTGCCTGTCAGCCTGCTGCTTGCTGCCTGTCCCTAATCCAGTGCACATTGCACTATTGCTGTTATTGTAATCATTAATGCTGTTGTTATATTTGTTTAAACATATTGTGTCTTATAAATGTTATTGTGGTGGGGATATTGCACCACGTCTATCGTTTCTGTATAAACCAGGGGTTCCCAAAGTGGGGGTCGCGGGACGCCGAGGGGTGGGTCCCGGAATGATTTGCATGAATCAAATAATAAAAAATAAAAAAAATAATAAATAAATAAATTATAATAATAAAATAAATTTGGAAAAAATAAAATACAGAAAAATTCAGCCATAGTTGTCAAAATTATGAAACATGGTAGTAAAAATGAAAATAAAACTACAGATTTTCCTCCTGAGGTGATTACGACAGATTAACGATAGCATCATTTGCAGGTGTCAGGTCACTTTACGGCTCCACAGTAAACATCACAAAGCGTACCAGTAGATTTTCTCTGAACTAGCTCATTGATGATTTTTTGATGATTTTTCAAAATGAAACGTTGGTTAATACCGAGCAAAGAAAAGACAGAGAGGCCAGCGGAGGAGGCAGTGAAGCTAGGAGGCAGAGAAGAGCGGGAGGCAGAGAGGTCAGCGGAGGAGGCAGAAAAGCCAGCGGAGAGGGTAGCAGAGGAGAGCGGAGAATCGCCTTGGCCATCGACCTCTGGCGCGGGAAGAGGTGCCCGCCATAAGGGGGTCCATAAGCAGTCGGATCAGCCTTCCTCCAAGTGTCGCAAGTATCGAGAGGGATATTTACGGATATTTTTTTAAATTAAAGTAATGTTTCAAAGTTAAGTTTGCACATGACAGCAATACTGTGCACTCATGTTACATGGATATTATTTTGACTGAGGTATTCTGCTTTTTATCAAACAGTAAATTTCTATATGTAAACTCATATCAGGCTGCTCTGTTCTTTTGTGTTGTCGTTAAGCCCGTGTTTGGATAAGCCATAGTGCGTATGGCCTGTGCGCACATTTTATTTTATTTTTTCAGTTGGGGGTCGCGGGTTGAAAAGTTTGGGAACCCCTAATCTATTCATCCGTGATCTGGGACACGTAATTTCAATTTTTTCGTGCCAAAAGCACAAATTTCTAACAATATGACAGCTTTTGGCCACCCGTTTTTACTTTCACATTTGATTCTGGGAAATTGTGACAATTCGAAGATATATTTAATGGCGGTGCGCTGCTCTGTAGGCAAACCGCAACGGAAAAAAGGTATCTGCTTCATCTCTTGTTTTTCGAACGAGTTTGAAATTTGTGCTTTTGAAACGATTTTTTTTTAATTACGTGTCCCAGATCACAATTAAATAGATTAAATGACGTGACGTGACAGTGTCACATATTTCCGTGGGACTGGGTTGGAGTGGGTGCTTGTTATGTCCAAAAAGGCATATGCTTTTTAGAACTGGATCGGACCGAGGTGCGTCCGCTTCACATCTCAAGCGAACCGCACCAGGGTTCGTTTGGAAGTGAACCGAGACCAGCTGTTCAGGGAGGACTCGGTCGGCTGATTTGGTTCACATCGAAGTGAGGAGGTTGCATTTTCACACCAACGCAAACATACCGAACCTAGGGACCAAACTCGTTTTGTGTGCAGTAAATGCTGTTGGCGTGGTATTTCAATTATCAGGAATATTGAAGCAATATTGAAATTTCAACTGACCTAAGGATCAACTTAATTTCAATCATTAATAAGCATAGAAAATGATTGCTAGGCATACGGAAATGTTATTCCCTGGACTAAATGAAATAACCTATAATGAATATCCTGCTTTATTGACAGCCAGGATGTTAAAACATGATGGAACATTTGAAAGCTTGTATGCCTATAGCCTAGGCTAAAACACTGACCACAGCACATTGTTTAAGGTTTAAACAAATTATTTTTATTCCACTCTTTTCATTGCTATTTCATTCATTCATTATTTGTCATAGTTACACTTCATGGTCCGACTCGCTTTGTCGTCCAGTCCCTCCTGCCCGCTCTGACTCATAGCGCAGCCACTTTGGCACAGCCTGGGCAAAAGTGAAGTGGGTGACGGCGGCAATCCCAATCTGCTGTGTAAGAGCATCTAAAACAGAAAATAAAAGCACAATGCAAAATAAATAGGCTTAAAGTTAAACAGAACTCCCACGTATGCACACTTGAAAACAAAGTTGGTAGCCTAGGAGACATATTTCAGGTTTCCCTTTTTTTTTTTTGGTTTTCGGTGTAGCCTAATTCTGGCCCGTCTCGGTCACATCTGCAGGTAGCACAAGGTGCTAAGAGCTAGCCTTACTGCCTATCAAGCCGGGAGGCTGCACTGTGCTAGCGTTGTTGCCGGCAGGCTGCACTGTGCTAGCGTTGGTGCCGGTGTTTACTGGCGGTTAGAAGAAATAGCAGTGCTGTTTTAATAGATTTCACGACACACATCCATGTATCTGCCTACTTTCCAATTGGTATAATGGTAATTACTGGTATGATTTCTAGCTAGCTATCACAAAAATATACTTTTGCTAACTTATTGTAACCTTTTGGAAGCTAACGACGATAACCATCAGCACGAAGTTAGCCTACATTAACTTTGGCAGATTTTGACATTGATTTAACAAAAACGATTTCAATGACTGCAGTACTGTGTGAGTCACCACCATGTTAACGAGTAACAGTATTTGATTTGGTACAATTCATTCATATTGAACAATACATAAGCAAGCTTACGTGATCGTATGGGTCAAGGGTCCAGAAATTAGATGTGTCCGGGGCAGTACGTTTGGCTTACCACCCGATGATCTCCCGGTCAACCAAAAATCGATCGATTTTCAATCATATTTCCCGGTCAAATATTAGTGATGGATTCAATGTTTCTTTTCCATGATCAGTTTGTGTCGGTCAGTTCGCCAAGAAGGGTCGTTCAGAATCCTTCGTTTGTTTGTTCGTTCAGTCGAGTTTCCAGTAGCGGTGAAGCGAACCATGGAATGCACAGTTCTCAGTCAGACTCAGCTCCTCCGTCGTTCTCATTCTCAAACGATGGTGGAAGGCAGTCATCAATCAATATAACAACTTTAACCATCATTTTTTTAAACAACTTTGAGACCCCCCTCAAATTGAGATTTTGAGGCTTTCAGGGGGTCTCATTGGTAATTCGCACACTGCTCTTCCCTCTTAACCGCTCACAGTCAGCGAATGAACAGCGAGTCAGCGACTAGTAGGTCTGGGAGGAGTCGAGCCTGAGAATGAACAAGACGAACGAGAGAGAAGAATCAGTTCAGTTCGTTCGTGTTAAAGATACGTTCATTCGAACTGATTCATTCGCGAATGACTCATTTCGATTCATTTTCAATCATATTTCCCGGTCAACTATATATCGATGCATTTTCAATCATATTTCTCGGTCAACTATATGCCGATGCAGTTTCAATCATATTTCCCGGTCAACTATATACAGTATCAATACATATCAATCCTATTCCCCGGTCAACTTTATATTGATACATTTTCAATCATATTTCCCGGTCAAATATGTCGATGGCTTTTCAACAACGGTCGTTTCCCAGTCAACTCAAAATCAATGACTTTAACATATTGGCAATATCGCCCGGTAGCCTAAATATCAATGTTTATTCAATCATAAAGATAACAATAGATCAATGTTGTTCCAATGTTGTTGCCATCAACATTTATAACTTCAGGTTTCATCGATACGGTAATGGTGATTCAACATTTATTTTCCATTGAAATTTCAATATCGAATATCAACCATAATGATGATTCAGATGGAAAATCACTATTTATTCAATGTTGGCTTGCTGTCTGGGTACCTTCTGGCTAACCTATTAGCCTACTATAGTTTTATTGGGGAGCAGAGCTGTTCTCAACATTTCTGAGACCTGTCCACCACTGTATGAGTCCTTGCTTTAACCAATGCATTGGACTTCTTTATTTATTTATTTAACACTTCTAGCTTAATTAATGTCATGATGTGAATTAGAAACTCTAATCTTTTGTTGAATAAATTAAAAAGGATTAGTTTAGGACGAGTTAAGTTCCAAGAAACAAACTTGTGTTTTCTTGTTTGTGTTCTTTCTCATTTTTTGGCAAGATAATCTGTTTAACATTTATATGGACCCCTCTCTCGATTGATTGTATGGTTCGGTGTTGTGTGGATCCAATTTTCAGCTCAGAGCGTTCTAATCCTCCAGTCGGTGCGCATACAAGCAGAACGGATGGTGGACCTTCAGTAGATTAGACACGTCGTCATCGAAGAAGTCAGGATAACAGGAACAAAAACCGAGGCAACAGAAAGGTGAGAGGGAGAAAATGTGCCGACATTAATCACCCAGTTTTTCGAGAGAAATGTATTCACAGACCTTCCTTTGGTGCCCATTATTTAATATAAATTAATAGTTGTTCATCCAACATTAAATTCATACATATAGCATACACAGCTATGAAAATATATATGTATATACAAGCATATATATACATAAATAACTGAAGTGGATGTACTGGGAAGTCTTGTTTACTGAGGTTTGCAGCAGCAAGGCCCACTCACTTTCGTATTCTTATCCAATAGCTACAGGTCTCTGTACTGACACAATACTGACACCTAGTGGTGAAAAGTAATAGCAGAGTAGGCTATAATGTAGGTCGTCTGTGTCTTTTCTGTGGTTAGTGTTTAGAGCCGGTGGGGAATTACTGGTGTTTGACAAACATGTTGACCAGAATTAAAAAAACTGATATTTTAATATTATATTCTTTCGAAGGACCCAAAATCTCTAGCAGGGCCCACCGGCGGAACCAGAGATTTTTTCTTGCTGGTGCTACAGTGGGTCTTAGTTATTCCGTGATGGTGCTGAGGGATGTGCTGTATGGACGGTATTACTAATATATATATATATTCGCAAGCAAGAGGCATGGTGTTCAAAAGTTTCAAGCCTTATGTAAATGCCTCTGTTGATTCACAAGCAACAGCAATTAATAGATCTCATATAGAAGTGAACTATGACGCGTGTCCACAGCATCGGAGAGAACCCGGGCTACACAGAGCATAAACAAACACACAAACCAACAGAGCATCTGACCCACAGTGGACAACATGAATCAAGCACCAATCCCGCAATCAGCGTCAAACGCATGCTTTTTCACTGAAAAACACAACACTAACCCACAATGTCAACTGCTAATCGCATTACATAGAGAGACAATGCCAAAAGATACACCGTTATTTATTAAAGTCAAATAAGGCAAACAACAGATGCAAGGCATTACCAGTAGTTGGACAAATCATAATCTGACCATGCAATACCTCAATTAATTTGGCTACTGATTTTAAAACAAAAATCAATAGAATCACCGCTTGGTAGTCCAAGCAAAACCAGTAGGCTTAAAAGTAGTAAATGTAATATTTTAGGATTTGCAGAAAACATAAGGACTATGGGGTATCCACCACAAAATAATAATTATAATCAGCACTAGTCCAGGCCCAAAAAATAAAATCAATTGCATTCACCATTGATGTTTTCAGAGAAGTACCTTTGCTGATTGCCAAACTGTTGTGAAGGGTACTTTTTCAATGCTGGCCGACGGGGGCCTCCCTCAGGCTGCTGGCTTATAACGTCACTAACAGTATCCCCACTAGCACAAGTAGCAGCTTTAATAATCCAATCATAGGCGGACTAACCCAATAATATGATTTTCTTGAGTGTCATGTTAACGCACTGAATGTCTTTCTGTTTCTCCAGATGCCCTCAATTGGAAGAGCAGGTTTGCTACTGCTGCTGTCTGTTGTTATCCTAAGCGGAATAAGCTTCTTCTGGCTCTCCTCATATGATATGGTAGAGGACAAGATTGAAACCCAGATGAAACAGTGGTAAGGCTCAAAGTTGATTTTTAAAGTGCACGCTTGTGAATGTTCGGTCACTCTCAGTGCAATATTCATGTATTTACAAAGCTGACCTCGGACACCTCAAACCTTAAGCTGATGGATGTGTAAATACATCAGTGCTTGTCAACAGTTTTGGAGCAAAGAAATACCACAATCCCAATGAAATTCAAGGCACACATGAAATTGAAATTCAAGGCACACAAACTTAAACTCTTGGGGAAGGAATGATATTAATGATGATATTCTTTTTTTATCAAATGTTATGTTTGTGTTTTAACTGTAATGTTTATTTATTCTTGAAGGCAGTTACATTCATGAAAAGCAGTCTATAAATAAAGTGTATTTTTATTAATATTACCTGTAGGTCACCGCCCACTGGTCAAGTGAAGCCCCCAGCTTCCTGCAATTGCTCAGCGAAGTCATATGATCTGGCAGGGAGCATTCCTACTGCCAACCGAGTAGACATTGAGAAACGACGGGCAGAGGAGTACAAGAAGCACCAGGCTAGGTATGCATGGCCACCAGTACCAGGAACAACGGCTGGAACAAAGTCATAGCGGGGAGGAGAGACAATGATGTATCAATTGATTGATTTAATCAACAAATAAAGAATGTCTTAAATATTCAAATTCAAGTCGTAAGATGATAGTTAGAGTATTTGGCCTGTTTGCTAAGACCCCAGGTTAATTGTTGACATCATCTATGTCAAGATTTAGATCAGCCAGGGTTTTTGCTCTGTCCTCATCTTCTGAAATTGGGTAGTGGTCCATTTTATTAAAAACCAGTGTTCAGCAGCTGCCCTAGCTGCATCTTTGCTTTTCAACATAAGTTAGCGCGTACATACTTCCCTGGATAGGTAACAGGTAGGCTAATAGTGACCACAAAATGTTAAGAATTTGTTTTTGTTTGCGACTGCGCATGTCTACCATAAATTGAAAAGGGAGATATTTTGAAAATAGACAGAAAAGCCAGTTTTTTGACTTGGCATGTTTCCTTATTGTTTGATGTTATATCATGGTCATCTTATGACTTGGTACAGTAAATGTTACATAGTGTACATTAATTATTCAGTTAGGATATTGTTCAATTTACATTATTGATAAAGTGGCATATGTTTCGTATTGGTTAACTGATTTGTGGATTTTAATATTTTTTCTATCTCCTGTGTCCAGAACAAGCTCCATTCTGAACACACTCCTCTTTGCTCCATCCAACTCTCCACTGCAGTATCCCATTCAGGGTTTCACAGTACGCCCCCTGGTCCCCACTCATATTCCAGGTACAGTACCATGCACTGCAGTGGTTCAATCAAATCGCCCCGACACTGCTCTTCAGTTCAGTTGCTGTGCAAGTGCACTGCACAGATATACATTATAAAGTGCAACGTGCTTTTTCCTTAGCATCTTTTCGGTCTTCATTTCATGTTCCATGTATTCCTCGGGATATAGTTTCACCCCGAAAGATATTTTGTTTCAGGTTTAGCGTTGCACAGGGTTCAAAGAAGCAGCTATAAGGTTGGTAGTAAAACTCTGGCCGTCAACTCAAAATCGGGATAGAAGGGACATTACTGGATGTCTTGGAGCTAAAGGTTAAATTTCCCTGGTATACCCTGTTATGGCCCATGTCTAACCAGCATCAACACAGTTCCCCTTACTAACATAATGGGGGTTAAAAAGCAGTTTTATTCTATACTAACAAAAAATAAATATACAATAACTAAAGCATAATTTTTCTTTGATATTATATTCCATTTCTGCCAAGCCCAGCTTCTTCTTCCCAGATACGTGTCACTTTAATCTGTACATGTCCCCTTTTGTATTCTGTGATGAAGTTCCATTTTCTTTTAAACAATGCAACTCTTTTCCAATATACTGTATTTCTGCTTTTCTCACTCTTCCTTCCTTTGATTCCACAAAGCTTGAATAAACTGCTTGAGTACTGCTGCTTGATGTTCTGCATTTCACTTCCTGCCTTCCTTCTGATGTTTCCACAACATTGGTGACTGCAAACAACCAATTCAGTTTCAATAAGTGGAGGACAGTGGAGTGGAGTGTCTTATCGATGCTTAACCAGTAGATGACACGGTGGGCCTGTCGGCCATTGAGGGAATATTCAGGCGATAGCATGAAAATCCCTCCTGAAGTGTGTGAGCTGGAAAATTTTGCTCACGATACTAAAATGAGACTGTACTACTGGGCCATACCCAAGGCTTTTAGACGTCCTGATGAAGGGAAACCGGCGGCTCAGCTACTCCAGCCCGTAACGGAACTTGGGCGGATTATGGTCCCAAGTTCACGCAACGCAAGGTGGTTACGGACGTGCGCCTTCCAAAAATGTTAACCTTCCGTCGAGGCGACGCAGCAGCAAGGGCTGTGATTGGTCCGCTTACTAAAACCCGACGCAGAACCTTAAAGGTTCAAGACTGCGTCGAAGCGTCTACGTGGTCCTTGCGTTGCCCAACGTGGGACCACAATCAGCCCTTAAGTTTAACCCGGCAACAGAGACGCTTTCTAGTCACGTTGTCAACTCTTTGTCGTTGTCAAATTTGGGCTCATGCCGTCATAGAGATTGTGGGATTTCCTAAAGTGAATTATCGCCACATATACCGGAAACACATTGCTAGCTCATTCATTTTTTGTTGTATCAACACACTTGCCATATTTAGGCTGAGTGGTGTTATGCTTTGAATCAATGAGCGAGTAATAATAATATTTTGGCAGTCCGATTGAACCAAGGCATGTTAGGAAAACGGACAACAACAGACAGGATGTGAGCTAAAAAGTATAAATCATCAGTCAACAGTCCTTTTTAATTTTAGCACGGCAAAGTACTCGCTCACACACTCAATCACTCTCAACACAATTCTCCATGTGTTTAACAGGTATCACTACAGGTCACCAAAGGTGTCCTCAGTCTAGGGAGCCAGAGTGAAGCACAGAGTGTCGAAGGTGATTCATGAACTCCATCACTTCAATGTGCACCTAAACCACTTGTCACTGGGATTGACTTGTATGAAATATGATTTGTGAATAACCAATAGGTGGCGGAAAGAAATTGCTGATCTTGGAGAAGCTCAGCTTAGAGGAACTAAACAAACTTCTGGCGAAGGTCACCTACACCATTCCTGTGTACCACATACACACCGGAGACCTGGGTACTCTAAGACCTTTTTAATGGATGTATGGGTTAAATTATGACATTGAACGATACATACTGAAGAGGCTCAGGTTTAAAAAAGATATTGTTAATGTGATGTTCTCATTTTGCACTCAAAGCCTTCCAATATTACAGTGGATTGTGTAAAGTGTGTCAAATCTTATTTAGGCTGGATGTTTTTAATTAGTTTTCACTTATTTTTCAATCAGTTCACTTCTCGTTTGAGCTTCATGAAGCTGTGTTCCCCATCGCCATTCGGCAACCAACCGTACCTGTTCTTTTCGACATGGGAACAGGTATAACAACAAAAGTTTTTCCTTATAAATCTTCAATTTTTACAGTTGAGTAGAATCATGAACCCTTCTTTCTCTCTCTATCCCCCCCCCCTTCCACTCTTTCAAAGACATTAGCGACCAAGTGACAGTCACCACGAAGACCTTTATGCGCTACAAAGAGTTGAAGGTCCTCATAAGAAGCCTCAGACAATTCTACAAAGACGTGGTGCTCATCGTAGCCGATGACAGCTTTACTCCAGAAAAGATCACAGAAGAAAATGTTCTGCAATACATCATGCCTGGGGGACAGGTAGGCATATATTGGAACTAGGGCTGCACGATTATTGCCAATATGATTATCGCGATTATTTTGATCAATATTGATATCCCGATTATTTACCACGATTATTCATTGAAAAAAAAATCTTTCGAATTTCCACCACCCCCTAGTGGTAGGAGCTACTAAGGCCACGTCCGCGCCGCTGTGCAGGATGGACTCACGCAGTCGCAGACAGGTGTACAGGGAGCGCTTGGTTTGCTTTGCAGCGGAGGTAGAGCGTAT
>OOFH01112967.1:0-10746 GCA_900323355.1 Merlangius merlangus | reverse complement strand
CATCCTCACCTAGCTAAACTGAATCGAAAAAAACACTCATAAAAAGTGATATGATCACGTTACTTTTATTAATTCACAGATAAACAAAGGATTTTTTTTCTTCTTCATACCTTCCAAAGGATTGCTGCGGCATGACTGCACGATCTCCCTAATCCAGCCATACATGAGCACCCGACAGTCTCTATCAACCCCGACGGCTGCAGCATAACCCAAGCTATAACCTTATGGTTAGCACTTTGGCTCCTGTCGACCTCTGCCTTCAAAAACACATAGTCTTCGTGCTTACATAAAAAAATGCGCCCGACTTTATTGCTATGGAAGTATTTGAAGGCCTCAGTACTTTTATAATTACGCATCTCGTCACGATCTCCACCCTCAGAAAAGACAAAATAATTGATTATATCAATATGGCTAACTCCTGGCCATAGTTTCATCTCATCCACCCAACCTGTCAGTTTTGACGGATTTGGGACTCTGATATGATCTTTTAAGATTTCATCGGCAGTGTGTAGCCACCGACTACTTCCCATCTTGAATGATCAGTTATGTAAAATAATTTCCTTAAGCCTTAAAATAACTAGCTTTAAGCGACGCTTGTAGGATCATGCAATGTAAACAAACACTTAACCGGAAATAGAAAACCGTTTGAACCAGTTGAACCCGCTATGAATCATGGGAAATAGAACGGTTGAAGAATAAGCTGCGCAGCGAACTTGAGGTTGAGAAACGATCTAGTTTGTAAGTCACCAAATTGTGTATTTTCATTCACTTTACAATGAGAACTAATTGAGTATGACAAAAACAGTTTTTATAATGCAACTAAATGGCTACAATCGTGTTATATGTATATGATGAAATATAAAACTGTAGGCTAACGTTGTCCATCGAGGCTGCTAGCTAGCACTAGCTAACCAGCCGTGAGATCACAACCCGTGAAAGTGTTAACAGTTAGTAGACCATGCTCAAACACTGGTACATTCTGCAACATCACGTTTGGTTATCTTTTTATCATTTACCGGTACACATGCATTGGGTATGTAATGTAACTCGGTTAGTGAAAAAGTGAGTCGATTATTTTACCAATTTACAAATTCATAAATTATATTGTTTTGATCCCCTTCTGGTAGAAGGAAGAATACAAATGTTTACAATTCCCCTTCCATGTAAGTTGGACATTTTCTTTATACTAATGTATATCTATCCATTCCAAGAAGAAACAGTATATACCCTAAATGTACTGCTGAGGGCGATAGAGCAGCATCCCAGCCAATCAGAGCCGACCTAAATATAGCTGCACAGCGAACTTGAGGTTGAGAAACGATCTAGTTTGTAAGTCACCAAATTGTGTATTTTCATTCACTTTACAATGACAACTAATGGAGTATGACAAAAACAGTTTTTATAATGCAACTAAATGGCTACAATCTTGTTATATGTATATGATGAAATGTAAAACTGTAGGCTAACGTTGTCCATCGAGGCTGCTAGCTAGCACAAGCTAATTAGCCGTGAGATCACAACCCGCGAAAGTCTACTAGACCATGTTTAAACACTGGTACATTCGTCAATATCACGTTTGGTTATCTTTTTGTCATTTACACATGCATTGTGTATGTAATGTAACTCGGTTAGTGAAAAAGTGAGTCGATTATTTTACCAATTTACAAATTCATGAATTATATTCCCAATATGTTACTTCTAGCCATATCATAATTTGATATGTCCCAATCCGCCCTTTTAAAAAGTTCCTCAAACACGCGTTTGCCATCCAATTAAAAACTTGATGGCACAAAGTGTTCATGTTTTCTCTTGACGCTCAGTCGTACTGCAGTAAAATAAATTAATGATTCACAAGTACTGACCACGCCTGCAGTTTTCAGCAGTTAGTGATTTGTGATGTGTCGTGAGCAGGTACTCGGGGATGGATAACTCCTTGCTGTATTGATCCCCCTTCTGGTAGAAAAGGTTGCTTCCTATACAGGTGGTTATTGGAAGATTGGTAGACAACCCAATTTAGTGGTACTCAATGGAGCATGGCAGTAGGCCAATATATTATGTCAATGAAACAACACATTGGCACCCGAAATGACTTTTCTCCTTTTTGTTTTGTTGGCTGATACATATTTGTGGTTGCTGGTTTCAGGAGGTAATGATGTTGGATCTGAAGGGCAGTTCTGCAGTGGAAGACTGCCCTGATGCTGGAAGGCACCTAAGGTAATGAAGCATGCCGCCACCATTACACTACGAGTTGGTTATGCCCATAGACATATTTTATGCCTGAGTGCCTTCAAGCAATGCCAAGCATCTCAGATGCTGTAGGCTTTTCTCTGTATTGCAAACATTTGAGCTTGACTTGTAAATGTGCATCAGTGTTTAACTCAGAATTCTGGGTACAGAAAACGTATGCTAGTGCTTGATGAAATGAGTGAATATGAGCTGTATAATTTAACATTTCTTGGTTAATTCAGCTGGAGAAGGAACCACAAATAGGATAAAGGATAAATAATAATCATGCCTTGACTCTGACTGTACCAAGGACAGAACAAACCCATGCATTAGTAGCGATGTACTGATAAATCGGTCACAGATATATATATATATATATATATATATATATATACCGGTATATATATATGGGTATGTATGTATATATGTATGTATGTATGTGTGTATGTATATATATACATACATGTATATATTGTATGTATGTATGTATGTAGTGTGTATATATATATATATATATCTTCCGCTCTTTTAATGGCTCAGTAATGGACAGGATCAGAGAGCTTGGGTCAGATGAATCTGTTGGTAGAGTGATACCAGATCTCTAGAATCGTGTGCATTCAGAGAGGCTTCTGGTGGAGCAGAAGATCCACCCGATAAGTCCTGTAAATCAGCACAGGGACGATTTGATTTCAAAACCAGTTTGCGGTCCCTTTTCCATGATCTGACTCCAACTCCGTTCCCCACACACCTGCTGCTCACCAAGACGTGGCTCTGCGCTCCATAGAGCAGCTACTACTATTAAGACTGGGATATATTGAAGATAAGATAATGTTAAACGCAACATGTTGCTGGGATATTGTCGTACCAATGTCGACACGCAGACTATCAAAGGGAGAAGTTGTTTGATGGGAGATATTGCTATTAAATATTTTTTTGATTTTTAAATATTTAAATCAAATGTTGTTACTCCCCCCATTCTTCCTCACGCTTCTAGAATAACCACCGTTGGACAATATGAAGAAAGAGACCATTGCCCCACCCTAATATATATACTGTGTGTAGCCCTGAGGTTGTGCTTCTGAATATTGTGTAGCCCCGAGGTTGTGTTCCTGAATGTTGTGTAGCCCAGAGTTTGTGTTTCTGAATGTTGTAAAGCCCGAGATTGTGTTTCTGAATGTTGTGTAGCCCAACGGTTGTGTTTCTGAATGTTGTAAAGCCCGAGATTGTGTTTCTGAATGTTGTGTAGCCCAAAGGTTGTGTTTCTGAATGTTGTAAAGCCCCGAGGTTGTGTTTCTGAATGTTGTGTAGCCCAGAGTTGGTGTCCAGAGACCAGGCTCCAACAGAAGGTCTCGGCAGCAGCCCAGAGTCACCGAGCTGTCCTCAGCCCAACCAATCAGAGAGCCATGACTGCTCCCGTCATGAGGAGGTAATGAACGCACCGAGGCTGGTCCGCCCTCTACAGTGTATCAAGAATATGAAAATGCAATGCTCACTTTATATATATATATAAAAAATAAATCAAGTATTTTTGAAAATGTCATTGTACTGCGAGAGCAATATTTGGGATCTAGTTTTTTTGTAGCCATCGTAGGCTAGTAGTAATAAGCTAGGACGTCACATTGCAACAAGGATCAGACCATTGGATGTTCTTTTGAAAACAAAGTGGTTAAAAGTAACGCTTTGTGCCTACACATGGTGATGCTGTGTTTTGCCTCACGAAGCAGATTGCATGTCATCAGAAGAATACCTAGACAAGGGTGAACAACAATGAGCTCTGTCCCTCAAACTGAGGAACATGTCCTGCCTTTAGACCTGGCCTGACTACATTGATTAAGCTTTGAATAATGTAGATGGTTGAGAGAGAAAACACACTGGCAGTTGTAGATGACAGATTGGCAAAGACTTAAAGAAGATCTCTACCTTTTCCCTACCCGTCCTTAGTAGGTAGAGCTGCTAAGTAGGACTTCGGCCTTGGTTTGAACATTTAATTATCTGCCAGATACGTTTATAATGTTCACAAATACAATACCATCAAAGGATAATTTAGTTAGTTAAATTTTTCATGGTTCATTTTAGTAAACAAATACAATTAAATAAAATGGTTAATATTCTCATTCTCACGGTCTGTGTAGATATTGATCACCATCACACTCATCTATGCACTGGCACCAGACACAACCTAAACAGTCAATGGCTGTCCTGTTCCCTCACTATGATTCACAGATAAGTGTAGTAAACGGACTGCATTTATAAAGCCCTCTTCTAACCAGTGACCACTCAAAGTCCTTTGCAATTTTGCCTAACCTTCATCCATACATACATTTATACATCGGCGGCGGTTTAAACCATGCAAAGCTAAACGTCATGAGTGCAGCCAGCTCGTTGGGAGCAGTTACAGTGAGGTATCTTGCTCAGGGACACTTAGAACTAGCAACCTTCCGGTTACCAGCCAACGCGCTGCCTCCTGAACCACATGCTTTGAAATGCATTAAAAGTATGGGTAAGGGTATTACATTTGATTGCTTGGGTTTGCTTTAAGTCATGATCTTGCAGGATTCCAAAAGGGGTTTGGCTTTTGGCCCACACATCTCCGAAGACCTGTCAATGGTCTGTTAAAGTGATGTCGTCAAAGCAACCCTGCTAAATCTCTTATGGCTGAAATGAGAGAGGTAGTCTTGTCACATTGTCAATTGGTCACTTTCCCCATACTTGGCACACAGAGCCTAGTTCCCCTGCTGAGATGAAGCTCTCTGTCTCCAGGTGAAGGAGCTGTCCAACTACGCCCCGCCTCGGCTGTACCCCAAGCATTTCCTGGACCCCCCCAGGGAACCCAGGAGCCCAGTCAGGAGCCCAGTCAGCCCCGGCAACACTGAAGGTACCCCTGCCTCCCTCTTGGTCAGGCCCTTGGTTATTTTAGCGGTTCAGAAGAGTCATAACGGAGGGGGTTTGGGGATTCAGTTAACCTTTCACCTGTTTGATCTTGTTTTTAATCTCAATAACGGACAAATTATGTTTTTTTACCCGATTCAGGCAGCCGGTCAGCTTTATTGGCATTGTTGTGTCGTAATTCATATTGTGTCTTGTCTGTTACAAATGTATAATCACTGCAGATGAGTGATCACTGGCATGTCCTGCAGTGTGGCAGAGTACATGTTCTGTGAGCCTGTAAACACGTCCCTGTCCTCCCTGGTTCAGGTCCTGCAGTGTGGCAGAGTACATGTTCTGTGAGCCTGTAAACACGTCCCTGTCCTCCCTGGTTCAGGTCCTGCAGTGTGGCAGAGCAAATGGCACCAGTGCCAGGTGGCAGCGCTGAGCGGGGAGCACTTTGACCACCTGCTGAGGAGCCACCCTGAGTTCCACTCTTGTAAGAGTTACATGGCCACCTTCGTCCTGCAGAGAGGTGAGCGCCGGGCCGCACTGAGTCCATAGGAACAAACCCTTCTGGGGCTTTCCGTATGGTGGGAAAAGGCATGGTTCTTTGTTATTTCCAATATTTGAAGATAGACAACTTTGGGTAGCTTGTTGCGACAAGAGTTACACCTTTATTTTCCAGACCATATGAGACTAAATGAGGCACTGCCGTCTCTTTTTATCTGGCTTCTCAAGTGAGGTTAGCGTGGATGTTTCGCTCCCCGTGTACGGGCTGACTCCCAGCCGCTGACCAATAGGAACCCACCAGAAAGGAGGAAAATGTTTCAACACCATTTATTTTTTTTGTAGCGTTGATGATCGCCACAAAGAGGTGTGTGCGTGTGTGTTGTCTCTCTGCAGAGGTGCTGGACACGGCTGGGCACCGTGTCCAGCAATACAGCGTGGTGGCACTGGGCTCCGGTCAGTCCAGCGTAAACCAGTGGCTCTGCTACGGAGGCACCATGGTCCAGGACTGCAACGCCATCACCATCGCCAGGCGTGGCCTCAAAAGGTGAGGGATCACACATTAAGGCCTGTGTACCTTCATCCTGGAGTTGGCAGAAACAGTACACAGATCTTACTGCGAGTTATCTTGTACATATCAACGTACATGACATTATTATCAATGTATTCTTAGAGACATTTTATTCAATGTAGTGTGGTGTGCTTTCATCTGCTGCCCTGTGCCCATTGTGAGAGCCATCTGGTGATAGAGATACCGTCGTTCAGTACAATCCATGGAGGGAATGGATTATTGATGAGGCTTGAGTTAAACCTTTGGAAAAGACGCGCCTCTACTAGCCCTTTGCACATTTAGACCCATCTCATGGCACCATATCCCAGTATGCACCTCTGCTCAAGTCCATTTCAGAGCACCACATCACGACAACACTGTCTATGGCAGCCCTAGTGATGCAAAGTGTCTGCACGAGGAGGAGGAGGTGTTCCAATCTCTGCTCTTCTCCAGGTATCTGTACAAGCAGCTCCTGGTCCTCTTCGACACCGACCCCAAGGCCAGGGCATGCAGCATCTTTGGGCGCCGGGCAGAGGGCGGTCAACTGCAGCTCAAACCCAACTTACACCTGCACCTGTTCAGCAACGCACCCGCCAGCGCCAGCACCAAGAACTTCTTCTTCCAGTAAGTCTGCCGCTGCTTCATGTGGAGGCAGTCGGGTTGAGGCGGAGTTAACAAAAAGTAAAGTACCTCTTTAGCGTCATTACTCGCAATCAAACAAAAACGATCAGCCCCAATGTTGGATCATTCACAAGTTTGCTTCATAGCGGCCCAAGGACTTGAAACTTGCAGCGCTTGCCATTAGCCACGCCAGCATTAGCATGTTGGCATGCTCACAGATTATTGCATATAGTGCAATGCAAAAGTCATGAAAGCCTGCACCACATATTTTGGGCATAGAATGAAAGGCAGAATGTAGGGGTGTAACAATTCACTGATACGAATCGGTATCCGGTTGGATTAGCACAGATGCGACTACATCGATACGTAAGCCCCTGAATCGATTTTAAAATGACCAAGAATCTGTCGATGCACCGATTTTAAACGTTGCGAAACGGTTGAGTGAAGCCTCAACCTGATGTCAAGACAGTCAACTCATTTCATTCCGTTTCCATACGGATCCGGAAATTGAAACTTAAGGAAGTGGGCAGACCTGCATGTGTGTTTGTATGTGTTCCCTGCGTCTCGTGAGCAGGGAACAACCAGAGTTGTGAGTGCGAGAATAACAGCCATATGGCCGAAAACTGTGAAACGATTTTCAGTGCACCAGCGAATCTGAAAACAAACGTGTATAAGTCCTTTGGGTCTTATAAGGAGGGGAATATTGACAAAAGCTTTGCTATTTTTTTTAATTGTGTAGGACAGTGATCAAGTCTATAAATAAGCAAATAAATAGACATGTAGTTCTTAATGTATAAATGTTTCTTCCATTATTTCCCCATGCCATAAAGAAATAAATATAAAAACTTAAGATTCCATGGCCCTATATCATATATATTTTAAAGGAGGCAATGTTTCTTTTATAGGAGGCTTATTTTAATTAAAAGAAAATGAATGTGTTAACATTAAACAAATATTAACTATCTTATCAGATTGATTCATATCTCATCAAATCACACCGGATTGTTGGAACATTGAATCGAATCGTTCCATATTAAAATGTATCGTCCCTGGATCGGATCGTAGCACATGTATCTAGATACGTATCGGATCGTCCTATAAAGGAGAGATGCACACCCCTAGCGGATTGAGTTGTAATGTTTATGGGAGCATGCTTTTTCAGAAATAAAGATTGTCAGAATAAAAAATATTCTAAAAATATATTTGTAAAAAATAAACAAATCCTCTGGGAAAAAAAGAAGATTCTCATGACGATAGGCTGAGAATGACCCTAACTCCTACACGCTGGAAGGCTTTCAGCACTCCACTGAAGCTCTGGCGTAACCGGACTCGGACCAGCGACCGGATCCGACATAGCAGTTAAGTGATATGTGGTGGTTCCCAACCTGGGGGGCGCCAGAGAGCCAAGTGGGGCTAGAGGCAAATTGACGTCCGAGCATTGCCGCAATTTCAGAATGTAGCAAATGCAGCAGCAGTGCGCCCGTGCCTGACTTTATAACCGCTCATCCGAGCTTGAAAGAACTATTTTAGATCTTACGGGCCCCACGATTGAAAAAAGACCTGTCGCTAAGTCACGCCCCCCGTCGTTACCATGACGAACTCCTTACCATCAGACTCGATAACAAAAACATATGGAAAAATGCCAGCTGACAGTATATCAAAGCAGTTTTTGGAGAGGTTTTGGGCGAAAAAGGGTTTAATTTCTTCCAGGATCAATCGAAAGGGACTACATTACGCTATGGAGGGAGGGGTATGCTCAAAACTTGAAAATACATACAGAAGTTAACAAGCTTAAATTCAGTTGGTATTCTGGCCTGTCTGATCCACATTACACACTTTCTCTTGTCCCGTTGTGCCTTGGGAAAAGGGATGAAATATACCCCATTCTGCAGCCTCTCGGGATATCGACTGTCCGTGTTAAATGTACCCCAAGCACATCGTTTGACAAGTTTATTTTTTTTACACAAACATAAATCCACCAATAAATAAATATTACACCTGACATTCCATCCCTGGCTGTGGGTATGCAAGCCCCAGGTTCACATTAATGAATGTAGGCCTATTAATGCCATGGGTGTAAGCTACAAAAATAATACATTTATTAAATAAAGGCACAAAAAATAGAAATGCATGGTTTTGGAGGGGGGGAATTAGGCGGGCCAGGAAGAAAGAAGTTAGTGAACCACTGACCTACGGTACTTTTTTTAAATTTATTTTTTAAGATATATTTATAAGTTAAAACATTTGTATTGGTGCCGGATGTTTCAAATACTTCCTTTTTTTCTGCCTGTGTTTGTGTGTGTGTGTTTTTAAAATACTAAAGACACAGTCGTAGCTAGCTGCTCTCTAAGACGGTCTGAGATGGTCCAGTCCTCCTGTTAGCTTTTGATGCTAGCACTACTGGATTAATCCACATTTTATTCCCCGGTACCAACCACAGTTAAATGTACATGAAATGATCATATCCCTGAAATTAGGCATTGTCGATTAATTGAATGAAAGGCTTCATTCAATGTTTTTCTTTTCTTTTTTTAGACCTCCTTACTGGAATGCTAAATGTTCCTTGTTTGTTTCAAGCAGGATGTTAATCAAATCAACTGAGTCAAGAACAGTTTTTTCTGTTGCGTATGGATCTCGTTAAACTGGGTCAAGATCGGAAAGATATTGGATAATCCCATTCCGTAATAAAGCGATGTTAATCAGGGAACTACTATTGGTGTTGAAGAGAGAAGAGGAACACCGCCTTGTGGTTCTTGCTGTAGATCGCTTTAACGCAGAGTGAATTGTTAAAAATCCTTTATTTTAGATATCGATCCTTGTGTAATGTTGCGGTCGAATTCAGCCTGTGCGTGTATGGGCGCCTTTAACTTCAACTTGCTTCTGTAACTCAGTGACGTCCCGGCGTGTAGAACGAGTCGCTACAGACCCTGCATGTCAGCCAGACCCTCCCTTCATGCAGCGATGTGTCTCTCCATACAGGCAGCGCTCGATGGGCGGAGACCACAGCACCAGCCAGCTGCAGTACCAGGCCCGGGGCCTGCAGGTCCCCGCCTCCAGCCTGGACCCCAGCATCTGGGGGGCACGGGTGTGCTGCGTGTCGCCCAGCGACAAGCTGTGCCGCTGGGCGGTCACCGGGGTGCAAGGAGCGCTGCTGAGCCACTTCATCCAGCCCATCTACATCGCCAGCATGGTGCTAGGTGATGTCGCTTCAACCGCTCACACTCTTTGTCTTTGGGATTTTCAAAACGGCTTGTAACGGCTAATCACACTCCCACCTTGGGGCATGGCATGGGACCTTTAAAAATAAACTGCCTGCCTCCTGCATTAGAGCCGTCTTCAGAACACTGCAGCGTGTTTTGGAGATGTTGCTCAGATCCGCTCTACGTTGCAGGGAGCAAGCTCAGCTCTGCGGAGGAGGTCTCCTATGTGGTCAACAGGCCCCTGGGCGAGGACTGGCAGCAACAGCTGGCCCCACCCTACAGGAGGCAGGACATCCTTGTCCAGTGTGGGAACCGCGTGGCGCCCCCCGCCCCCCTGAGACTTAAGGAGACCCTCAGCCTCAACTGGTGCCTGGGGGACGGGAAGGTAGAGGTGCTGGATGGAGCCAGTGGCTACATCGTGGATGGGTGAGTCCTGCTATGGCACTCAACCATGATGACCAGGGCTGAACAATTGATTGATTTCAAACCGAGATCGCCATGCAATATAATGCAATTTGCAAATAGGGTTAGCTCATAACACATAAGCCTGGCCTTAAGGAAAGAGCAATTTATATGTTGACTGCTTCCAATGTTGTGTTGGTCATACTATAGAATGATTTATTGATTTATTGAATAATACAGAACATATGGAACTTTAAAAGGTCATAGAATCCATCTAGGGGGAGGAACGTTAATGATGTTATAGCATCAATCTGCTATGAGGAACGTTAGTGAGGTCATAGCATCCATCTGCTGTGAGGAACGGTACTGAGG